>WBZZ01004022.1:32500-169140 GCA_019918135.1 Paulinella micropora
TCCCAATCAAGAGCAGCGCATAACGATCAGAAGAGCGCTAACAAAAGCGAATCCAACAAGCGTTTTACAAAAAGAAATACAAGGGTTTTTGGGAAGCGTGGATCGCGCAGCTTGCGCCGGGTGTGGCCATCCCAAGTAAAAAGAAACACACGCAAAATCAACCCCTAAAATTCAGCAACTTCAATTCCGAGCAGTAGAAGCAGGCCGACAGGCAACCGTCGGAACTCAGGAGACTAGTCAAGGAAGCCCGGGGGGGGGGGGGGTGGGGGCAGGTCCGCGAGGCTTAGGCCACCAAACGGCAGCCAATAAGTCAAAGACACAACTGTCCTGTTTTCTTTCACAGACACCCTCGATTAAACAAAGATCTTTTTTTTTCTTGTCACGCCGTCTTCCTTTTTTTACAGGTTAAAAAAAGCTAACCGGATTTTTTCTTCAGTTCACTAGACGAATCAATGTTCTTTTTTTCAATAAAGGCACTAAGGAACAGTACGCAATTCTTTTTTTTTGGGTGCCCGCCTTGAGTACTCTCTCTCTCTCTCTCTCTCTCTCTCTCTCTGATCTGCCGAAATTTGCGGTGAAAGATCTGTCGCGAAAGTTTGCCGAAATATCCGGCAAAAGATCTGTCGCGAAGTTGGCCGGATTCCGGAAGACATAAAAAAAAAAAATTCTGCATTTCGGCAATCGTGCTAAATTGAATAGCGAAAATTTCGGGAGAGATTGGCGGGCGGGGAAATTTACCAAAAATTCTAAATTTTCCCCGCCCGCCGTTGTCTCTCGAAATTTTTGCTATTCAATTTAGCACGATTGCCGAAATGCTACGGAATGCAAGCCACCACCTAGCTCCGGCGCCGCCCAGCGCGACCGCTCGCGTGAAAAGCTCTTTAGCCTTGGCGCGGTCCTTACGACCAGATTATCTACCAGCCCGAACACGGACGAGGATGACTAAACCAACGGAAATAACATCTTTTGAGGGGCCAGGTCTTTGCGCCACCTCTGCTCGTTCCCTTTGTTGTTGGGCAACAACTTTTTTTTCCTTTTTGCATATTTTCCTGACCTTGCGCACGGTGGTCGAGCTATGGCACGGACAGGACGCCGTCGGGCCCGCCGGGGCCTTTGTCCTGGCACATTGACCACCGCGCCATCCATTCGCCGCAGGGTCGTGCTGGAGCACGGTGTTACGCTCCTAGTTTTCAGTGCCCAAGTGTACGACCGCCTTGAGCCCCCGGGGCTCAGGGGGCTCAGAGGGAGGGAAGAAAGAAAGGGGAAGGGGAGTGATTCCCCCGCCCCCCTCCCTTCCCTCTGTTCCCGTCGTCCCCCCCCCCCCCCTTTCATTCCCCCCCGTTTGTTTCTTTGGTTGTCGGGCAAATTTTTTTTTTCCTCTTTTCATATTCCTGCAGATATTTTTCCGGCCTTGCGCACGGTGGCCGGGCCATGGCACGGACAGGACGCCGTCGGGTCCGGCCGGGCCCTTGTCCACCTGCTACATTGACCACCGCCCGTCCATCCGCCGCAGAGCTGCGCTGGAGCACAGTGCGCAAGATCTGCAGAACTAACATTCTGTACCCCGCCGACTTTAGTAAAAGTCGGCGGGGCCGGGCCGTGTCAATATGGACAAGTGGGAAGTAATTTTTATTGGAAAATGCGTACAAAAATAGATACGGCAAAAAAAATAAATCGCCGACAGCAAGAAAGGTTGTAGAGAGAGATGCCAAGATTAAAGCTTTGTCAAAAATTGTTTTACTAATTTTTTTTGTAAATTCTTAGCGCCCCCCCTGCCCTCTCCGTTCTCAGATGATAGGCAAGCACAGATCGTGCTTTTCCCTTCCCTGCCTCAAAGCCGTCCCCGTCCACACACAGACCCCCGGCGTGCCGCCGAACGCCGCCGAGCAGATCTTTTAGGTCATGAACCAACGCAACACACCGAGGTCAAGCGTGGGCGACATTCTCCAGATATTGTTGTCCTCGTCCCGAAACGACCTTGGCACAAAGTTGCCCTGACTTAGCTGCTTAGGTGTAACGTTATTGCAGGTGACGCACAAGCGAACCCGCCCGTCCGTGCCTACTTCAAGACTTTCTTGTCGTATTGCAACGTTACTGAGATGAAGTGGAAAGAAGGTTCCCGGAGGAAAGGGGTACGTTACAACCTGCGCTGGGCGCCACGCCAAAGGCAGCTCCAGCAGAGTGCAGAAAGCTCCTATTTTTGTGTAGTTATTATTCTCTTTTGGGAGGTCCTTGACATCCTCGAAACGCAGCAAGTCTTTGTCAAAGACCACGTGTCCCTCCAACATGCACAGCGGCCCCACCCTGCGACAGGCAAACCCTGTGCCGCTGTGCCCCCAGCGGGCGAGCTCGTTTGCTTCGATGGGCAGCAGGCGCGGCGTGCTCAACTCCCGCACTACACAGGCAAGCCTGGACGTCTCGAAGCGCAGTAACGCCAACTCCTGGTCGCGCCCATCCCCCTGCCTTGGCAGCAGCTCCAGCCGCAGGCTCGGGGCTAGGATGGCCGACAGGTCGGCGCAGACCCGCAGTACGTTTGAGTCCGTTTCGATCGATCGGTAGGCCTCTTGCGCATAATCGCACGGATCCACCGCGCTAGGCAGAACAAGGCGGGCCCTGAAGCACCCGGCGCCCAACACAAAGGCGCTGCCGCTCAGCACTGCCGCGGGGCTCAGCTTCAGTCGCAACCAGCCGTCGGCTCCGTGCCTGTCGCGAGTCAAGTCGATCCGAAGTTCTGTGCGCACTTCCGCCCGCCGAGAATTCTTGCGGGCGGCCTCCTCTGCATTGCTAGCGTCGTCGGTAGTAGATGGTGCACTCCCCATCTTTCTGTGCACACTCTATGCCTTTTTTTTCCTGGCCAGCAACACTTTCTTTTCGGCTGTTTCTAGGCGGCCGGTAGAGGGGAAGAGAGGCACAAAACAAATTTAAAGGAGAGAGGGGGAAGGGGGAAAAAGGGGGCGCACCAATCCTCCCCGTCGAGGGGGGCGGGAGAGGGAAGGGGTAGGGGCGCGCTTCGCCGGTGTACAAGAAAAAATTAATAAAAATCCCTGACAAAATTTTAATCTTGGCACTGAGAACTAAGAGAGGGAGAGCGAAGGGATATGGGAGGGGAGAAGCACGATCTGCCTTCCTCCCCCCCCCCCCGTCTGAGAACAGAGAGCGGGAGAGGGAAGGGGCAAGGAAGCGGAATGGAAAGGGGGGGGGGCGCCCGGCATGGGGGGGGGGGGGTGGGGCTTAGTTGAGGCGTTTCGTGCATTTTTTTTTTAGCTTCTGCGCTCTTCCCCTCCCCCCTTGCCCTTCCCCTGTTCTTTGAGCCCCCCGGGCTCAGGGGGCTCAGGGGGAGGGAGGAAGAAAAAAGAAGGGAGGGGCACCCCCACCCCCGAGCCTTCCTTTTAGCCCTCGCTAGTCAGAAGACAGTGAGTGGGAGAGGGAAGGGGAAGGGTAGGGGCGCGCGAAGAATGTACAAGAAAGAATTAGTAAAGAAATCCCTGACAAAGTTTTAATTTTGGCACTGAGAACCAAGAGACGGAGAGCCAAGGGGCAGGGAGAGGGGCAAGCACGATCTGTCTTTGCTCCCCCCCTCCATCCCCCATCTGAGAGCAGGGAGCGGGAAAGGGAAGCAGAGCGCGCCAAAAAAGTGTAAAATACGCTGAATTAAAGATCGACAAAGTCTTACACTTGACACTGAAAACTAAGGGAAGGAATGGGAAGGGGTGGGCAAAACGCGATCCGCATTGCTTCCCATATTAGAACGGGGGAGCGGGAGAGGGAAGCATGGGAGTGGGGGCGCGCTAAGAATGTACAAAAACAATTTTAATAAAAGAATCCTTGACAAAGTTGTAATCTTGGCACTGAGAACTAGAGAGGGAGAGCGAAGGGATATGGGAGGGGAGAAACACGATCTGTCTTCCCCACCCCCCGTCTGAGAACAGGGAGCGGGAGAGGGAGAGGGAAGGGGCATGGAAGGTGCGGGTTGGCTTAGTGGAGGCGTTGTATGTATTTATTTTTGTTTGTAGCTTCTGCGCCATTCACCCTTCCCTCTTCCCCTCCCCGGCTCATTGAGCCCCCCGGGCTCAGGGGGCTCAGGGAGAGGGAAGAAAAAAAGAAAAAGGGGGGGGCGCCCCCTCCCTTATGGGCTCCAAAAAAAAGTTTACTTATTTTTGCTCCAGGAGAGAGCAAGCGAGGAGGTAGGAGGGGGGTGAAGGGATAAGGTCAGGAAAAAGGGTGGCGGGTAAGAAGGAAAAAAAGAGAGGAGCACACCCTTCCCTTTTCCACTTTTATTAAAACTAGTTTTTAGCACCAAGTGTGAAAAAATTTTATTAAGCTTTAAAATTTTTTGTTTTAAAGGCACACAAGTATAAGCCCCCAACGTGCCCGACCGAAAGGCCCTGCGACAGGAAAACGCCCGCAAACGACAAAGGCTGTTACTGGGCGCCTTATTATCACAAAAGATGTACCTCCGGCACAAGCCCGGCCAGCGCCTGCAAAAAAAAGCTAGCGTTTCTCAGCCCCGCGCTTTTTCTGTAGACGTACGCCCCTTATTAAAGAATTACCGGGCCTGCTTGCGGCTTTTGTACTCTAGGCACTTGTAGGGCAAGTAGAAAACCGGGATAGGAAGAAGCATGAATTGTCTTAGTCCTTCCTCTGAGAATCGCGAGCGATGGAGGGGAAGGGGCGCCAAGAATTTGTAAAATAATATTTGCTGAATTAAAGCTCGACAAAGCCAGCCCCCCCCCCCCCCCGGTGCGGGGTGAAAAGGATCAAAAATGAAAGAAATTCTTCTGGGAGCCCACAGATGGGGGGGGGGGGCGCCCCCTCCCCTCCCCCATTTTCTTTTTTCCTCCCCCTGAGCCCCCTGAGCCCGGGGGGCTCAAAGAACAGGGGGAAGGGCAAGGGGGGAGAAACTAAAAAAAATGTATGAAACGCTTCAACTAAGCGCTCTCCCCCCCCTTTGTTTTCTTCCATGTCGAGACTTTCTAAAGTACATTTTTCTGGTACTTTCTTGACTTTCCCTGCCCTTTTTTCTCTTGCTCCCTGTTCTAAGATGGGGCGGTGGGACTAAGACAATTCGTGCTCTCTCCCTCCGCTGTTTCTTCCCTTTCCCTCTTTTAGTTTTCAGTGCCAAGATTAAACTTTATCAGTGATTTTTTTTACTAGCTTTTTTGTACAATCTTAGCGCGCCCCTGCCCTCCCCCCCCCCCTTGTTTAAAAACGGGGAGCGGGGGAGAGAGGGAGGGGGGCAAGGAAGTGCGATCTTTCTTATTAAAGCTCGACAAAATCTTACACTTGGCACTGAGAAATAGGAGAGGGAGAGGAAAGAAGCATGGGGAGTAAAGCGCCAAGAACTGCAAAAAAAGTTTTTTTAATTAAAACTAAAAAAAGTCTTACACTTGACAATGAAAACTAGGAGAGGGAGAGGGAAGAGGCAGAGGAAGAGGAAGCAAGGATTGTTGTAGTCCCCCGTCTGAGAATCGGGAGCGGGAGAAGGCAGCAAAAGACGACGTCGGGAAAAAAAACCCCGCTTGGCCTTCTTTTACAAGAAAGGCGAGAACGGACGAAGATGGACTGAGCCTGACACTACCATCTGGTGACATTTCATACCTGTCCCTGTACAACTAGCTGCTGCTAGTGCTTCAGCCGGATATGTTTGCTTCGCCGGTGAGCATCCCGTATCGACCACAGGTTTCAAGCTTGGGCTTTGGACACAGACGGGAGAATGGGAAAGGGGGGGGGGCGCCCGGCATTGGGGGGCTTAGTTGAGGCTTTTCATGCATTTTTTTTGTAGCTTCTGCGCTCTTCCCCTCCCCCTTGCCCTTCCCCTGTTTCGACTACAAACTCCGTCTACGTCATACGACGAGTGACTTCTCCAATGAGGCGGCGCACTCTCTTGACAGACCACGGGGGAGCACGAATTGTCTTGGCTCGCCCTGGTCCTTGTGCCCGGACCCGACTTTTCCTGGTGTAGGTCCACGATCACAATGACACTTCATGTCATTTTCGTGGAGCTGTTGATCGGCCGTCGCGGAAGCTTTCTGTTCCTGATTTTCGGCGTTAACGCATGTGTCCTGTGCAACATGAAGCCGAGACATGCGTAATTGCCGAAAACCTTCTGCACAAGCAACTGCAACATACCTGGAGCGCGCGAGGCGGCTACATCCTTATCGCTAACAGTGCGGCCATATGGGAGGGGAGAAGCACGATCTGCCTTCCCCCACCCCCCCTTGCCCTTCCTCTCCCGGTTGCAAATCGTTTCTTGTTCAATAAGAAGCGCGACTAGATGGGACGCGCACACGCTACGGAATGCAAGCCGGGGGGGCTCTTGCGCCGTCCAGTGTCCAGCTCAGTGTCTGGCTTTAATAAAAAAAAAATCTTTTAGCTTAGGCCGGAGCTAGGTGTTTGCTTCTAGGGCAGGCCCCAGCACAAAGCAAGCCACCACCTAGCTCCGGCGTCGCCCAGCGCGACCGCTCGCGTGAAAAGCTCTTTGGCCTTGGCGCGGTCCTTAGGCACCCCGTTGTCACCAAAGTAATACAGTATGCCCAGCATCTTTAGGGCGCTGGTGTTGTTCTGGGCAGCGGCTCGTCTGTACCATTCAATAGCCTGAACAATATCTTGTGTCACGCCCTGGCCCCTTCTGTAACAAGAACTGGGCGGCTGCGTGCCCCTGCGCAGCCGCCCGCGCATACCATTGCGCTGCCAGGATCAAGTCCTTGGGCACACCCGCGCCTTGCGAGTAGCAGAGCCCGAGGTGGCACTGGTACTGTGCGTCGCCCTGCGCGGCCGCCAGCGCGTACCGAGCCGCCCTTGTTTTCTGTCTGACGCTTGGGCTTTGGGCCATGTCCGAATTTTCCGGCAAAACTTAGTTTTTCGGCTATATCACACACCCAGAAATTTGGCGACAATTTTCGGGGCTTAAAAAAAAGAGAAAGGAACAGAGTGTTCGCCAAATCCTAGTCGAGTGTGTCTCCCCCTCCCCTCTCTCTTCTCTCGCCCCTCTTCTTTCTCTCGCCCCTGTCCCTTCTCTCGCCCCTGTCACTTCCCTCGTCCCGCACCTCAGAAGAAAGAGGGAAGGGGGGGGGAGGACGGGCAAAAAAAACTTAGTCATTCGCTCAACTCTCCCCAAAAAAGAGCGAGCGTTTTTCGCGTCGGATACGGTAGAAAAAGGCAATGTCCCGGGGTTTTCCGGCAAAGTTTGGTTTTTCAGCCATATCACACCCATAAAAATTCGACGACAAATTTCGTGCCCAAAAAAAGAACAGCAAATCTAGTTTGCCAGATCCTAGCCGAGTGTCTCCCCCTCCCCTATCTCTTCTCTCGCCCCTATCGCTCAACTCCCCCTAAAAAAAGCCAGCGTTTTTTCCTGTTGGATACGATCAAGAAAGGCAATACACCGGGGTTTTCTGGCAGAATCTGGGTTTCAGCTGTATCACACAAAATCCCGGAAATTTGACGGCAAATTTCATGCCAAAAGAAAAGAACAGCGAATCTAGTTTGCCAAGCGGAGATCCAGGAGCTAGAGTTGAAGGGCTTCGACCGTTTGCAAGCTATAGATTTGCTCGCAGCTCTGCCAGCGCAAGCGGCGCTGTACAAACTGTCCTTTGCTTTTGTCGGATTCTGGGATGGCCACGATCTAACCTTCCTCAGTGCTTTCACGTCACTTGCGCCAACTCGAGGAGTTTACCCTGAGCTGGACATCCCGCGACAGCGACCCGGCCCCCGTGCTGCAGCTCCGACAGCTGCAGCGCCTGAACCTGGCCGGCTGTACCAACGTGAAAGATGTCTTCCTGCACGGCCTGGCCGAATTTGCCGGGCTCCGCGAATTAGATCTATCGAATTGTGAGGGCATCCGAGGAACGGGGCTGCCGAGCTTGCTGTCGCTACGCCAGCTCCAGAGCCTCCCTGGGGAGTACCCTCGAGCTGCTGTACAACTACCAACCTCTGGCTTAGTAAGAGGAGGGGGATGACCCCGCTCAGGGAACTCGTCCAACTTAAGCGCCTGGGCCTGGCCGGTTGCGTGATAACGGATGCCTTCCTGGCGGAGCTGCCGTCGGCTTTCCAGGCCCTCCGCGCACTGGATCTCTCGGGCACCTGGCCGCCTTGGAACCGCTGCAGAAGTGCGCGGGGCTCGAAATACTGCGCTTCGGTGGTGTTAGCTGTGTGTACGAACTACCCCGGCTCCCAGCCCTCCGCGAGCTCACTCTGTACAACGACCAGATTATCTACCAGCCCGAACACGGACGAGGATGACTAGACCAACGGAAATGACATCTTTTGAGGGGCAAACTGGAAGCTGTGGTGTCCAGCCCCGCCTTGGTGGAGGAGCTGCCTTTTCGGCGGGTCAGGTCCTTGTGCCACCTCTGCTCGTTCCCTTTGTTGTTGGGCAACAACTTTTTTTTTCCTTTTTTCATATTTTCCTGACCTTGCGCACGGTGGTCGAGCTAGTATGGCACGGTGATCTGCTCCTAGTTTTCAGTGCCCCAAGTGTAAGACCGTCAAGTGGGCCGGATGCTGCGGCAGCCTGAGGGTGCCGTTGCAAGTGTCAAGTGTGATGCTTTGTCGAGTTTTAATTCAGCGTGATTTTTCTTGCGCTTTCTTGGCGCCCTACCCTCCCTGTCCCTTCCCCTTCCCTGTCTGTTCCCTTTGTTGTCGAGCCAAATTATTTTTCCTTTTTTCATATTTTTCTGACCTTGCGCACGGTGGCCGAGCCACGGCACGGACAGGACGCCGCCGGGGTAGTGAGGGCTCTTGTCCTCCTGGCACATTGACCACTGCCCATCCATCCGCCGCAGGGTCGTGCTGGAGCACGGTGCGCAAGATCTGCGGAAATATCTGCGGGAGTATGACAAGTAGAAAAAAGATTTTTTTTGGGACGTGTTTGCACGCGCAAACAAGGGACGAAGGGAGGGGGAGGGGGGGAGGATGAATGGCGCAGAAGCTACAAACAAAATAAATACATGCAACGCCTCCACTAACCCCCCCCCCTATGTCGGGCCCCTTCTCCTCTTAGTTTTCAGTGCCAAGATTACAAATTTGTCACGGATTTTTTTTTGCGCTGATTTTTGTACACAGGCAAAGCGCGCCCCTGCCCTCCCGATTCTCAGACAGTGAGAAAGGGGCGGGTAGAAGCACATCCCCCTTCTTCTCCCCCTTTCTTTTCCTCCCCCCCCCCCCCCCTTCTTCCCTTCCCCCCGTCTGTTCCCTTTTTTGTCGGGCAAAAAAAAATTTTTTTTCCTCGTTTTATATTTTTCTGACCTTGCGCACGGTGGTCGAGCCATGGCACGGACAGGACGCTGTTGGGCCCGGCCGGGGCCCTTGTCCTCCTGGCACATTGACCACCGCCCATCCATTCGCCGCAGGGTCGTGCTGGAGCACGGTGTTACGCTCCTAGTTTTCAGTGCCCAAGTGTACGACCGTCGAGCTTTAATTCAGCGCATTCTTTTTCGCACTCTCTTGGCGCCTCTACTCCCCCCCCCCCCCTTCCCTCCCGCTCCCGATTTCCCCTTCCCGTGCTCCTTGAGCCCCCGGGGCTCAGGGGGCTCAGAGGGAGGGAAGAAAGAAAGGGGGAGGGGGGGGGCGCCCCACCCCATCGGTGGGCTCCAAAAAAAAGTTTACTTATTTTTTCCCCCCGCTCTGAGGAGGGAGGGCAGCACGCAGCCGCGTGCTGCCCTTTCTTTCTCCCAGCTGTCTGCCGGTCTCAGGGGGGTTTGCCTTCCTAGATTTCAATCCAATCCGATTTTTTTTGGGATGCGTTTGCACGCGCAAACAAGGGACGAGGGGAGGGAGGGGGAGGAGAAAGAGGAAGGGGGAAGAAGGGGAAGGGGAGTGATTCCCCCGCCCCCCTCCCTTCCCTCTATTCCCGTCGTCCCCCCCCCCTTTCATTCCCCCCCGTTTGTTTCTTTGGTTGTCGGGCAAAGAAAATTTTTTTTTCCTCTTTTCATATTTTTCATATTTTCCGACCTTGCGCACGGTGGCCGAGCCATGGCACGGACAGGACGCCGTCGGGATTGTGAGGCCCTTGTCCACCTGCTACATTGACCACCGCCCGTCCATCCGCCGCAGAGCTGCGCTGGAGCACAGTGCGCAAGATCTGCGGAAATAGGAAAAATATGAAAAGTGGAAAAAACAATTTTTTTGGGATGCGTTTGCACGCGCAAACAAGGGACGAAGGGGGGGGGGGGTAGCAGGGGACGACGGGAACAGAGGGAGGGGAGGGGGGCGGGGGGGTGCACTCCCCTCCCCTTCTTTCCCCCTTCCTTTTTCTCCTCTCCCTCCCTCCCCCTTTCATTCCCCCCCGTTTGTTTCTTTGGTTGTCGGGCAAAAAAAATTTTTTTTCCTCTTTTCATATTTTTCATATTTTTCTGACCTTGCGCACGGTGGCCGAGCCATGGCACGGACAGGACGCCGTCGGGATTTGTGAGGCCCTTGCCCACCTGTTACATTGACCACCGCCCGTCCATCCGCCGCAGAGCTGCGCTGGAGCACAGTGCGCAAGATGTAAAAAAAAAAGGAAAAATATGAAAAGTGGAAAAAAAAATTTTTTTGGGATGCGTTTGCACGCGCAAACAAGGGACGGGGGGGGGGGGGGAGGGGGAGGAGAAAGAGGAAGGGGGAAGAAGGGGAAGGGGAGTGATTCCCCCGCCCCCCTCCCTTCCCTCTGTTCCCGTCGTCCCCCCCCCCTTTCATTCCCCCCCGTTTGTTTCTTTGGTTGTTGAGCAAAAAAAAATTTCCGCAGATCTTTTCATATTTTTCATATTTTTCCGACCTTGCGCACGGTGGCCGAGCCATGGCACGGACAGGACGCCGTCGGGTCCGGCCGGGGCCCTTGTCCACCTGCTACATTGACCACCGCCCGTCCATCCGCCGCAGAGCTGCGCTGGAGCACAGTGCGCAAGATGTAAAAAACTAACATTCTGTACCCCGCCGACTTTAGTAAAAGTCGGCGGGGCCGGGCCGTGTCAATATGGACAAGTGGGAAGTAATCTCTATTGGAAAATGCGTACAAAAATAGATACGGCAAAAAAAAGAAATCGCCGACAGCAAGAAAGGTTGTAGAGAGAGAGATGCCAAGATTAAAGCTTTGTCAAAAATTTTTTTATTAATTTTTTTTTGTAAATTCTTAGCGCCCCCCCTGCCCTTTCTCTTTCCCTCTCCTAGGTCTCAGTGCCAAGTGTAAGACAGTCGAGCTTCAATTCAGCGTATTCTTTTTCGCACTTTCTTGGCGCGCCCTCCCCCTTCCCTCTCCTCCACTCCCCCCTGAGCCCGGGCGGCTCAAAGAGCAGAGAGCAGAACTGAAACAAAACTAAGAAGATGCCTACTGAGCCCATGCCGGAGCGCCCCCCCCCCCTCCAGTTGTCGGGTCCCGTTTGCAGGGGGGGGGGGGTTGCCTCCCCCCTTTGGCGCTCCCCCCCCCCTCTCTATGCAAAAATCCTTTCTGCCACCCTCCCCTCTTCTCTCCCCTGAGCTCAGGGGGCTCAAGGAGCAGGGAAAGGGGGAGGGGAAGGGCGCAGAAGCTACAACAAAAATAAATACATGAAACGCCTCCACTAAGCCCCTTCCCCCATGCCAAGCGCGCCCCTTCCAACCTACCGGCTCCGGGGCTAGCCAAGTAGCTAACTAGTACACGGACAGAGAAGGAGGCGTCTCCCTCCCCCTCTCTTGCGTTAATGGTGCTGCGGCAGGTGCGACAGTAGGGCGGGGGCTGCTGCTCTCCCCCCTTGCCCTTCTCCGCCCCCTCCCCTTGCTCGTCTGTTTCTTTGGTTGTCAGACAGATTTTTTTTCCTCTTTTCATATTTTTCATATTTTTCTGACCTTGCGCAAGGTGGCCGAGTCATGGCACGGACAGGACGCCGTCGGGGTTGTGAGGCCCCCTGCCCCCATAGCACAATGACCACCGCGCCATCCATCCGCCGCGGGGGGACAAGGGGGGACAGAGGGACGAGAGAGGGGACGGGGATGGAGAGCACACCCGCCCCTCCCTGTACACGTTCTCAGTGCCAAGATTAAAATTTTTTCTTTTAGTAATTTCTTTTCGCGTGATTTTTCTTGTACACCGGCGAAGCGCGCCCCTACCCTCCCCTTCCCTCTAGCTCCCGATCCTCAGACGAGGGACTAGACAATTCATACTCTCCCCCCCCTTCCCTCCTTTCATATTTTTCTGACATTGCGCACGGTGGCCGAGCTATGACACGGACAAGAAGCCGTCGGGGTAAGCGAGGGGCTCTTGTCCTCCTGGCACACATGACTACGGGGGCAGTACCATTCGCCGCAGGTCGTGCTGGAGCACGGTGCTCCGCTCTTAGTTTTCAGTGCCCGAGAGTACGACCGTCGAACTGTAATTTAGCGTACATTACGTTTTCTTGGCGCGGCCCCTGCCCTGTCCCTCTCCCGCTCCCTGTTCTCAGTGCCAATATTAAAACTTTGTCAGGGATTTCTTTTTAATTTTTTTTTGTACACCGGCGAAGCGCGCCCCTGCCTCTTCCCTCTGCAAGATCTGCGGAAATATCTGCGGGAATATGAAAAGTGGAAAAGAATTTTTTTTTGGAACGCGTTTGCACGCGCTCTGAGGAAGGACGATGGGAGGGGAAAGATAGCAGTGGACAGGGGGAACAGAGGGACAAAAGGGAGCACACCCCGCCCCCTTCTTCCCCCCTTCCTCTTCCTCCCTCCTTCCCCCTTTCTTTTTCCCCTGCCCGTCTGTTTTTCTTGTTGTCGGGCAATTTTGTTTCCTTTTTTCATATTTCCGCAGGTCTTGCGCACGGTGGCCTAGCTATGGCACAGACAGGACGCCGTCGGGGCCGGCCGGGGCTCTTGTCCTCCTAGCACACATGACCACAGGGGCAGTACCATTCGCCGCAGGGTCGTGCTGGGGCACGGTGCTCCGCTCCTAGTTTTCAGTGCTCAAGTGTACGACCGTCGAGTGGGCCGGATGCTGTGGCAACCTGAGGGTGCCGTTGCAAGTGTCAAGTGTAAGACTTTGTCGAGTTTTAATGCAGCGTGGACTTTTCTTGCACTTTCTTGGCGCCCCACTCCCCCCTGCCCCTACCCTCTCCCACTCCCTGTTCTCAGACGGGGGACTAAGACAATTCGTGCTCTCCCCCTCCCGAGCCCGGGGGGCTCAAGGAGCAAGGGAGGGGAAGGGGCGCGCTAAGAATGGCGCAGAAGCTACAAACAAAATAAATACATGCAACGCCTTCATTAACCCTTTCCCCCCCCCCCTATGCCGGGCGCCTTTGCTTTTTCCCTCCTACTGCTGGGGGGGAAAGATAGATTAATCCTCCCCGGCCCCTTCCCCTCTTAGCTTTCAGTGCCAAGATTACAACTTTGTCGCGGATTCTTTTAATTCTTTTTGTACACCGGCAAAGCGCGCCCCTGCCCTCCCGATTCTCAGACAGTCAGGGGCGGGGGAAAGCACATCCCGCCCCTTGTTGCCCCCCTTTCTCTTCCTCCCCCCCCCCTTCTTTCCTTCCCCCGTCTGTTCCCTTTGTTGTCGGACAAAAAAAAATTCCCGCAGATCTTTTCATATTTTTCTGACCTTGCGCACGGTGGTCGAGCCATGGCACTGACAGGATACTTTCGGGGTAGTGAGGCCCCTGTCCTCCTGGCACATTGACCACGGGGGCAGTACCATCCGCCGCAGGGTCGTGCTGGTGCACGGTGCTCCGCTCATAGCTTTCAGTGCCCCAAGTATAAGACAGTCGAGCTTTAATTCAGCGTATTTCGTACATTCTTAGCGCCCCCTCCCCTCTCCCCTCCTCTGAGCCCAGGGGAAGCTCAAGGCGCCCCCCCCCCTCCCTCTGCAAGATCTGCGGAAATATCTGCAGGAAAATGAAAAGTGGAAAAGAATTTTTTTTAGAACGCGTTTGCACGCCCTCTGAGGAGGGACAAGAGGAGTGGGGGATAGCAGGGGACAAGGGAAACAGAGGGACGAGAGGGAGGACGAGGGGAAGCATACCCCGCCCCTCCCTGTACACGTTCTCAGTACCAAGATTAAAATTTTTTCTTTCAGTAATTTTCTCTCGCGTGGTTTTTTCGTGTACACCGGCGAAGCGCGCCCCTACCCTCCTTTCATATTTCTCTGACCTTGCGCACGGTGGCTGCGCTATGGCACGGACAGGAAGCCGTCGGGGTAAGTGAAGGGGCTCTTGCCCTCCTGGCACATTGACCACCGCCCATCCATTCGCCGCAGGTTGTGCTGGAGCACGGTGCTTTGCTCCTAGTTTTCAGTGCCAGAGTGTAAGACTGTCGAGCTTTAATTCAGCGTAAACTACGTTTTCCTGGCGCGGCCTCCGCCCTTTCCCTCTCCCTCTTTTGGGGTCTCAGTGCCAAGATTGAAATCTTGTCAGTAAAACCTTTTATTAAATTTTTCTTGTACACCGGCGAAGCGCGCCCCTGCTCCTCCTTCCCTGCCTCTCCCCTATGCAAGGATATGCGGAAATATCTGCAGGAATATGAAAAATGGAAAGCAACAATTTTTTTTGGAACGCGTTTGCACGCGCTCTGAGGAGGGACAAAAGGAGGGGGGGAGGAATAAGCAGATGACAAAGGTGAGAGGGGCGACGAAGGTGAGAGGGGAGACGAAAGTGAGAGGGGCGACGAGAGTGAGAGGGGCGACGAGAGTGAGAGGGAGGGCCGCCGTGAGGTCTCGGCTGGGGCGGCCCAGCCGAGCGTCTGTGTGGGATTTTCTTTTTGCGCAAGTAGATTTTGGCGCCAAATTCGCGCTTACGGCTGTTTCCCCGGGAAAGCTAAGACGTACTGCCCGGTTGGACCCTGCCGGACGCACCCTACCTCCGGACGGCACAATTTGGCGCCAAATCTAGCAGGGGCCGTTCCGGAGGCTAGCAGAGAAATCGGACGCTTTCCCGCGGGGGAGAAACCCGCGGGCCTTTTACTCACACGAAAATGTTTTTCGGCACTCTCACCTTCCCTAGAGGCAGGGAGGTGCAGAGCAAAGGGGAGCGGGGCGACAAAGGTGAGAGGGGCGACGAAGGTGAGAGGGGCGACGAAGGCGAGAGGGAGGGCTACAACAGGTCTTCCTCACTGCGGCCCAGCCGAGCGTCTGTGTGGGATTTTCTTTCTGCGCAAGTAGATTTTGGCGCCAAATTGGCGCTTACGGCCGTTTCCCCGGGAAGGCTAATACGTGCTGCCTCTTTCAACCGTATCACGCACCCTACCGCCGGATGGCACAATTTGGCGCCAAATTTAGCTGGGGCCGTTCCGGGGGCTAGCGGAGAAATCGGACGTTTTCCCGCGGGGAGAAACCCGCGGGCCTTTTACTCGTACGAAAATGTTTTTCGGCCCTCTCACCTTCCCTAGAGGCAGGGAGGTGCAGAGCAAAGAGGAGCGGGACGACAAAGGGGAGCGGGACGACAAAGGTGAGAGGGGCGACAAAGGTGAGAGGGGCGACAAAGGGGAGAGGGGCGACAAAGGTGAGAGGGGCGACGAGAGTGAGAGGGAGGGCTACAACAGGTCTTCCTCACGGCGGCCCAGCCGAGCGTCTGTGTGGGATTTTCTTTTTGCGCAAGTAAATCTTGGCGCCAAATTTGCGCTTACGGCTGTTTCCCCGGGAAGGCTAAGACGTGCTGCCTCTTTCAACCGTATCACGTACCCTACCGCCGGACGGCACAATTTGGCGCCAAATTTAGCTGGGGCCGTTCCGGAGGCTCAAGGAGCAGAGAGGAGGGGAAGGGCGCAGAAGCTGCAAAAGAAATAAATACATGCAACGCCTCCACTAAACCACTCCCCTCTGTTCATATTTCTTTGAGCCTGCGCACAGCGGCCGAGCTATGGCACGGACGGGACGCCGTCGGGATTATTAAACTCTTATCCTCCTAGCACATTGACCACCGCCCATCCATTTGCACATGGTTGTGCTAGAGCACGGTCCTCCGCTCCTAGTTTTCAGTGCTCAAGTGTAGGACAGTCGAGTGGGCCGGATGCTGCGGCAACCCGAGAGTGCCGTTGCAAGTGTCAAGTGTAAGACTTTGTCGAGTTTTAATCCAGCGGGGAGGGTGAATGGCGCAGAAGCTACAAACAAAATAAATACATGCAACGCCTCCACTAAACCTTTCCCCTTATGTTGGGCGCCTTTCTCCCTTCCCTCTTACAGACAGGGGGGAAAGATAGATTAAATCCTCCCGGCCCCTTCTCCTCTTAGTTTTCAGTGTCAAGATTACAACTTTGTCACGGATTTTTTTTTTGTATATTTCTTAGCGCGCCCCTGCCCTCCCAATTCTCAGACAGTGAGAGGGGGGGGGGGAGAAAACACATCCCGCCCCTTTCTTTCCCCCCCCCCCCCGTCTGTTTCCTTTGTTGTCAGACCAAAAGAAAATTTTTCCTTTTTTCATATTTCCGCGGATCTTGCGCACGATGCTGGCAGAGCCATGGCACTGACAGATGCTGTCGGGCCCGCCGGGGCTTTTGTTTTGGCACATTGACCATCGCGCATCCATCCTCCGCAGTGTCGAGCTGGAGCACGGTGATCTGCTCCTAGTTTTCAGTGCCCCAAGTGTAAGACCGTCGAGTGGGCCGGATGCTGCAACAGCCTGAGGGTGCCGTTGCAAGTGTCAAGTGTAAGACTATGCCGAGTTTTAATTCAGCGTGGACTTTTCTTAAACTTTATTGGCGCCCCCCTGCCTCTTCCCCTCTCCCCTGAGCCCAGGGGGCTCAAGGAGCAGGGGAGGGGAAAGAAGAAGGGTGAATGGCGCAGAAGCTACAAACAAAATAAATACATGCAACGCCTCCACTAATCCTCCCCAGCCCCTTCTCCTCTTAGCTTTCAGTGCCAAGAGTACAAATTTGTCACGGGTTTTTTTTTGCGCTGATTTTTGTACACCGGCGAAGCGCGCCCCTGCCTTCCCGATTCTCAGACAGTGAGAAAGGGGCGGGTAGAAGTTCTTTTCCCCCTTTCTTCCCCCCCCCTTCTCCCCTTCCCCCCGTCTGTCCCCTTTGTTGTCAAGCAAAAAAATTTTTTTTTCGTTTTATATTTTTCTAACCTTGCGCACGGCCAAGCCATGGCACGGACAGGATGCCGTCGGGCCCGCCGGGGCCTTTGTCTTCCTAGCACACATGACCACCGCCCATTCGTTCGCCGCAGGGTCGTGCTGGAGCACGGTGCTCTGCTCCTAGTTTTCAGTGCCTCCAATGTAAGACCGTCGAGCTTTAATTCAGCGCATTCTTTTTCGCACTCTCTTGGCGCCCCTACTCCCCCCCCCCCTTCCCTCCCGCTCCCGATTTCCCCTTCCCCTGCTCCTTGAGCCCCCGGGCTCAGGGGGCTCAGAGGGAGGGAGGAAAGAAAGGGGGAGGGGGGGGGCGCCCCCCCCCATCAGTGGGCTCACGCACCCTACCTCCGGACGGCACAACTTGGCGCGGCACCTCCCCCTTTTCACTCCCGCTCCCGTACCCCAACGAGAGAAATTACTAAAAATCCCTGACGAAATTTTAATCTTGGCACAGCCGAGTGCCGGGCACGATAGGCCAGATTTGGGGGGTGAGGTCCGCGAGCACCTCCGGGGGGCCTCCCCGCCGGAGAGCCAAAAGCCGGCGGCTCTCGCCGCGCGCCTGTGCGCTCTTCACCTTGCCCGACTGCCTTTGGCCCTTGGTTCGAGCCTGTCTGGGGGCCGATCAGCTGGTTAGCCTAGCTTCGACTTGCGAGGAGGCCCTGGCGCTGTGCCGACGACCGTCTTTTTGGCTGGGCTTTCAACCACCGCATTTTCAGCTGAGGGATTCGGTCTGTCGTAAAATACTCACTGTTTACCGCGGCCTGTGCCTGGCCACCCAGACGGCGGTGGGCGTGGTGTACTGTGCTGCTGACCAATCCGGAATCGCTAGCCGGCTCTTGTGCGGCCTTCACGTGCGCGAGCTGCACTACCAGGGCGATCAGACCGGGGAAGCAGACCCGGGCCTGGCCCGGGTGTTAGCGGCCCTGGTGTCTGTCAGCCGCCTTTTTATCGATGAGTGCGACAGCGAGGACCTACAAGAGGCACTGGCCTGCTTGCAAGCGCCCCTAGCCCTCGCTGAACTAATGTTGGAAAGCGAGGGCATCACGGACGACACGCTGGCCACAATTTCAGGGCTGGAGTCACTCGTTCGCCTGAAGCTCGACTCGTGTTGGGAAGTTACCCGCCGGGGGCTAAATTTCCTGCGAGCGCTGACCAAACTCAAGACCTTGGAACTAGATGTCTGCCGGCTAGGCCAGGATGGCAGTCTGGATCCCTTGCTCTACCTAAACAACCTCTGCGTGCTGACGTTAGGCTATAGTGGTGGCCTCGCGGCTTCGGCTCTACTGGCGCTAGCGCTGGTCCCGAACCTCCGGGAACTAAACCTGCAAACGTTTGAAGAGGTTGCCTACGACAAGCTACTACAGATATGTGCTTCCAGAACTTTGCGGACCTTACGGCTGTACCAGTGCGGGGGTATTGCGCCCGAGACAGTAGCACGGCTCAGGCAGGCCAGGCCCCAGGTAGACGCGTTCTTAACCGAGACTCTTCCGTGAACCGCCGGAAGTTGGAAATCGTGAACATGAACAATAGAAATGCTACAAACTTTTAATTAAAACAACTCTTCTGTTTTGTGTCTTCGATTGTGTGCGGGCTGCCCAAGCTGGTCCTTGCCAACCCGCAACCTAGGCACCCTCGTCCAAGTGGGGTTTTTCTGGTACGGGCCCCGGCGGCAGCCCGTCGGGGCCCGAGGCTGCGGTGGACCATTTCAGCACGCCGAGGTCTACCCCCTGCGGGACGACGAAGCCCTTGGACTCGTCGAACGTTGTATGCCGCGGCTTGTGGCAGTTCGAGTTAGGAGCCAGCGGCCAGCCGGAGCAAATGGTGTACTGGACACAGAGGCGGATCCGCCCGTCGACACTTACCTCTAGCTTGTTTTGCTTGATGGCAGAGCTTGCGTAATTGAATTCAAACAGCAGTGGGAAAAAGGTTTTGTCGGGAAAGAAATATGTGACGGCTTGCGCGGGCCGCCAGTTCGCAGGCAACTGCAGCAAAGTACACCAGGCCTCCACTCTAGTTGTGTTACTCTTTGTCGTACTGTCTGGAGGAAGGGCCGTGGCCTCTTCGAAGCGCAGTCGGTCCTGATCGAAAACGACGTGCCCCTCTAGCATGCACAGTGAGCCCAGCCCGCGGCAGACAACGCCTGTGCCGCTGTGCCCCCAGCGGGCGAGCTCGGCCGCCTCGATGGCCAGCTGGCGCGGCACGGTGGCATTGGCCAGAGCCTTGGCCAAGGCCTCTACCTGACTAGCTAGCCGAGAGGTTTCGAAGCGAAGCGCCGCCAGCTCCTGGTCGGGCTCCTGGGCACTGTCTTGTGGTTCTATGGTAGATGGTGCGGCCCCCATATATATATATTTTGCTTGGGGCGTAGCCTGTGGATGATTTTTTTCTTCTTTCGCGCAGGTGCAAACTTTAATAAAAATACAAGTCTACGAGATGCAGAAAAACGCAGAATCAGGGAGAGGAGAGAGACAAAAAGGGGAGAGGAGGAAGGGGAAAGAGTGCGCAGCTCAGCCCCTTGCCCCTCTACTTACGCAAAACCCTTAGCTGGTGCAGCTCGAGAGCTTGCGCCAGGCGCTCGGCTCCGGCGGTAGTGACTTGCCTGGCCCTGCCCAGTTTTAGCGACCTCAGGTCCGCTAGCTGTTCTAAGTGAACAAGTCCCTCGTCAGTCACTTCTTGACAAAGCTCGAGGCGCAGCTCGCACAGCCCGGTAAACCGTGCCAGACTCTTTAGCGTGTAGTCGTGGATGCTCACGTTGAGTAGCTGCAACCGCCGGAGGCCGCTGGGCAGTTCGGCGAGCCACGCGCCGGCACACCCGCCCTGGAGCTCTAGCCCGAGGCTGCGCAGCCCTTGCCAGCGCCGCACTGCCAGGCGCAGCCCGCCGTCGGTCAAGCGGTTGCAGCCAAGGATTGCCACCGTGTGCAGGCCCGGCAGGTTGCGTGCGAGGTCACCGAGCCCCCGGCCCGTCAGCTGGCGGCAGTCAGTCAGTACCAAGGTGTGCAGTGCTGTAGGTCTTAGCCTGGCTAGCCCGGCGTCGGTGAAGCTCCTGCAATTGCCGAGGTGCAGCTCCTGTAGCGAGCTCAGCTGTGACAGTGAGTGCAGCCAGTAGTCGCCGAGGGACCCGGCGTCGACGAGTTCTAAGTGCGTGAGCCCCGCCGGCAGCCAGTGGGGGGCCGTGAGGTAGTCGAGATCGCGGCACTTCAGGCGCGAGAGCTTCGGCAGAGCGTTCAGATTGGTGGGGGAGACCCGCAGGAGGCCGCAATGCGAAACCTCGAGCTCTTCCAGCTCTGGCAGCGAGCGGCAGAGCTGGTTGAGAGAGTTACGGGTGACGCTCTGCAAGTGGCGCAGGCGGAGCCCCTGCAGACCAGCCAATGCTTGGATCTGGGCCAGCCAAGGCAGGTCATCATGGATCGTTTGCTCGAGCTCTAGGTGCAGCAGCCCCGGCGCAAGCTGCAACAGCCTCGTAAACCCGCTCAACCCAACTGCACCGCAACGGCGCAGGGCCAGCCGCCGCAAAGAGGTCGGTAGGCGGGACACTTTGTCTCCGTACAAGCAGTAACAGCGTCTCAGCTCGAGCGTGTGGACCGAGGCGGGCAACTGGGACAGGATTTCATCGTCCAGCTGTCCCCGTTGGATAAGAACTACGGACAAGGACGGATTTCCGCCAAGCAGTGCCCGGAGCTTGTCTCTGGTTAAGTAGTCGCCGCTGGCTCGCAGTCGCTGGGGCCTAAGCTGGCTCAGCAAATCGTTCGAGGGCGCGCTGGTTTTGGTGTCGGCCGCCAGGGCCAACGAGCAGCAGAACCCTCCGGCCGCGAGAAAAGCGCGCCCCGCCGGCGAAGACAGGAATCGGCAATGGCTGCGCAGTCTGAGATCAAGCTCCAACACCTGACGCAGGCTCTGCCAAAAATGTCTCTTTTGGAGGACAGAGGCCCAGAGTTTGCAAACTTTGGACGCCATGTGCAGACTCGCGGGTTCACCCAGAAAGGCCAGCACGACAGACCACAGTGTCGGATCAGCAACCAGCCACGAGGGCTGTTGAGCGCGCTGGCACAACCGCTTCCGGCGAGGTTCGGGGTCTGACATGCTGGGGGAATATCACAACATTCGGCTCGGGACGTCTAGCTCCAGCCAGCTGTAACGAAGAATTCACTTTATACGGGCATGTCTCTAGCACAGAGACCAAAAAACAGACACACGCACAAAGAGAGAGAGAGAGAGAGAGAGAGGGAGGGGGAGCGAGGGGGGGGGGTTCCCTTCCCCGTTCTTTCCCCTTCCTCTCCTGTTACCTATTGCTTTCTTTTTTTCTAGAAAAAACAAAGGTCGCTCATGCAACGGTGTGGCTTGCGCACTTTTGCGCTGCCCACAGCGGCGGGGAGCGTACACACCAGCTATTTGTGGCCACAAACCAACAGTCGGTCAGACCAGCAAGTCGTAGATTTCTATCAACGCTACTACAAAAACCCCCAGGCGCTGCACGACTCCTGTCTGGTGTTGTACCCCGCCAGCCACGAGTTGTGGCGACGACGTCGTTGTCTTGTGCGCGAGCTCCTGAAACGCCCAGGGGGGCACCTCGTGCTGTATAACCCGACTGCGGAACCGCTATCAGCAGCCGTCTGGCTAAGTTGGTTAGCAGAGGCTAAAGTCCCTGTTGCCGAGCTGTCTTCTTTCTGCCGTACTTTGGAAATGATAAACGGGCATACCCACAGTTATTGGGACCTAGGCCGACCTATTGAAAGACTTCGGGCGGGTGTATCGCATGCCCCTAACACAGACATTGCTCAAACCAATGATCGCATTGCTCGGCTTCCGCAAGCCAATGCTAACCTTGCTACGACTCCGGACCCCAACGCTGAAATTACTAATGTGCCTCTGCCGGCCAATGCTAACGTTGCTGTGGATCCGGCGCTCAATGCCAACGACGATGAACTTCCTTTCGGTCGCCCACAACTCAGACGCCAAAATGCTGTTTATCGTCCTTTTGTAGGAAACTAGCTAGTCTTTATTAAAGAAAAGTGTTGGTACTTTTTTTTTGCGCGGGCTTGGCGCGTGTAGGTGACAAGAGCTAGCAGCCGCGCAGTCTAGCTATTAGTACTACTACTACTTGTCGCGGCAGGAATATAAATTAATAATATTCAGGCGCCGCTGCTGTCGTACAAGCTAGACAAGACTGGTTTGCTGCCAGTGGAGCCAGACAAGATTAAGAAATGGCACGACTTGAAATACTCTACAGGCACATTGACCACCGCCTATTCATTCGCCCCAGGGCCGTGCTGGAAAACAGTGCCCTGCTCCTAGTTTTCAGTCTCCCAATGTAAGACCGTCGAGCTTTAATTCAGCGCATTCTTTTTCGCACTCTCTTGGCGCCTTTACCCTCCACCTTCCCTCCCCGCTCCCGATTCCCCTGCTCCTTGAGCCCCCCGGGCTCAGGGGGCTCAGAGAGGGAAGAAAGAAAGGTTAGGGGGGGAGCGCCCCCCCCCCCCCCTATCGGTAGGCTCCGAAAAAAGTTTACTTATTTTTGTCCCCCGCTCCGAGGAGGGAAGAGGATGTACCGCGTACTGCCCTTTTTTTTCCAGCTGCCTGTCGGTCTCTGGGAGGTTTGCCTTCCTAGATTTCAATCCAATCCGGAATGATTTCTGAGCCGGCTCTTTTGCTAATTTAGAATTCATTTCAGAGTCCGGGGCAGAATCCGACTCGTGCGAGGCAGCGTCCTCCGCGTGTTCGTTATATTCTTGAACGGTCTCGGGGGCCTGGCTGGCAACCGTTGATAGCTCCACACCCCCTCCCCTTTACATTTGTCTTGTGTTTCCCTCCCCCCCCTCTGTATTCTCAAATCATTTCTGCCACCCTTCCCTCTTACCGACGGGGGGGGGGGAAGATAGATTAATCCTCCCCGGCCCTTTTCTCTCTTAGTTTTCAGTGCCGAAAATTAAAACTTTGTCAATGATTTCTTTTTTCGCGTGATTTTTTGTACACCGGCGAAGCGCGCCCCCCGCCCCCTTCTTCCCCCCTTTCTCTTCCTCCCTCCCCCTTCTTTCCCCCCGTCCGTTCCCTTTGTTGTCGGGCAAAACAGATTTTTTTTCCACTCTTCATATTTCTCCGACCTTGCGCACGGTGACTGAGCCATGGCACGAACAGGACGCCGTCGGGGCCGGCCGGGGCTTTTGTCCTCCTAGCACATTGACCACCGCCCATTCATCCGCCGCAGGGTCGTGCTGGAAGCACGGTGCTCCGCTCCTAGTTTTCAGTGCCCAAGTGTACGACCGTCGAGTGGGCCGGATGCTGCGGCAGCCTGAAGGGTGCCGTTGCAAATGTCAAGTGCAATGCCTTGTCGAGCTTTAATAAAATTCTCTCCATCTCCTAATTCTCAGTGTCAAGTGTAAGACTTTGTCGAGTTTTAATTCAGCGTGGACTTTTCTTGCGCTTTCTTGGCGCCTACTCCCCCTGTCCCCTTCCCTTTCCCTCTCCCTCTCTTGGTTCTCAGTGCCAAGCCTGAGATTTTGTCAGGGATTTTTTTTTGCGTGATTCTTCGTGTACACCGGCGAAGCGCGCCCTGCTTCTCCTTCCCTGCCTCTCCCCTCTGCAAGGATATGCGGAAATATCTGCGGAAATATGAAAAGTGGCAAGCACCAATTTTTCTTTGGAACGCGTTTGCACGCACTCTGAGGAGGGACGAGGGGAGGGGGGGGGGGGGAGGAATAAGCAGAGGACAAAGGTGAGAGGGGCGACAAAGGTGAGAGGGGCGACGAAGGTGAGAGGGGCGACGAAAGTGAGAGGGGCGACGAGAGTGAGAGGGGCGACGAGAGTGAGAGGGGCGACGAGAGTGAGAGGGAGGGCTACAACAGGTCTTCCTCACGGCGGCCCAGCCGAAGCGTTTGTGTGTGATTTTCTTTTTGCGCAAGTAGCTTTTGGCGCCAATTGGCGCTTACGGCTGTTTCCCCGGGAAAACTAAGACGTACTGCCCGGCTGGACCCTGGCGGGCGCACCCTACCTCCGGACGGCACAATTTGGCGCCAAATTTAGCTGGGGCCGTTCCAAAGGCTCAAGGAACAGGGGGGAGGGGGAGGGGAAGGGCGCAGAAGCTGCAAAAGAAATAAATACATGCAACGCCTCCACAGGTCGGCCTCCCCTCTGTTGATATTTTTCTGACCCTGCGCACAGTGGCCGAGCTATGGCACGGACAGGACGCCGTCGGGATAAGTGAGGGGCTCTTATCCTCCTAGCACATTGACCACCGCCCATCCATTCGCGCAGGGTCGTGCTGGAGCACGGTCCTCCGCTCCTAGTTTTCAGTGCTCAAGTGTAGGACCGTCGAGTGGGCCGGATGCTGCGGCAGCCTGAGAGTGTCGTTGCAAGTGTCAAGTGCAATGCCTTGTCGAGCTTTAATTCAGCGTAAATTACGTTTTCTTGGCGCGGCCCCCCCCCCCCTGCCCTTTCCCTCTCCCGCTCTCTGCTCTCAGATGGGGGGCTCAAAGAGCAGGGGGGCAGAATTGCAACAAAACTAAGAAGATTCCATGGAGCCCATGGCGGGGAGCACTCCCTCCCCCCCCTGTATTATCAAATCCTTTCTGTTATTCTTCCCCCTTCCCTCCCCTGAGCCCAGGGGGCTCAAGGAGCAAGGGGGAGGGGGAGGGGGAGGGGAAGGGCACAGAAGCTGCAAAAGAATCTCCGAACATGCAACGCCGCCACTAACCCCCTGCCCTCTCTTCATATTTTTCTGACCTTGCGCACAGTGGCCGAGCTATGGCGCGGACAGGGCGCCGTCGAAGTAAGTGAGGGGCTCTTGTCCTCCTAACACATTGACCACCGCCCATTCATCCGCCGCAGGGTCGTGTTGGAGCACGGTGCGCAAGATCTGCGGAAATATCTGCGGAAATATGAAAAGTGGAAAAAAAATTTTTGGAACGCGTTTGCACGCGCAAACAAGGGACAAGGGGAGGAGGGTAGCAGGGGACAAGGGGGAACAGAGGGACGAGAGGGGGGGCGGGGAGGGGAAACACACCCCGTTCCTCCCTGTACACGTTCTCAGTGCCAAGATTGAAATTTTTGTTCGTAATTCTTTATTTTTTCCTGTACATTCTTAGCGCGCCCCTACCTTCCCCTTTCCCTCTTACCGACGGGGGGATTGGAGATGTTTTAGAACGTCGGATGACATGGAGATGTTTTAGAACGTCGGATTGGAGGAAAGGAACAGCGCATCAAAAAGCTGCAAAGAATTTCAGCTGTCAGAGCAGACTAGGCACGACGTGTTGAGTTTGCTCGAACAGCCGCCCGCGCAAAAAACTAAGTCAGGAAGCTAGCACCGCTCTGGTGGAAATATCCTTGGCACCCGTGAAGGTGTACAAGGCAATACTGGAGGCGCAGGGCCTTCGCCTACTAGACGACAGGGACAAGATCTTTCTCAACGACGAGACTCGCAACAGCGCGCGTCAGGCGATGGGAGCACTCAAAGAATTAACTCTTCTGCCCGCCCTCACCGCGACGGCGGCTGAGCCAGCAGTACCACGACGGGAGTTGGCCATGACGGATATCTTTTTGCAGCTGGCCTCGTCGCCCAAAACCACGGGCGCCGAGAGGGCGGCGCTGCTGGTCCGTGCAGGCCGTCTGGCCGCCGCCCGATATCGCGCGAGATACCCGGAACATTCTGGAAGCGGCGTGCAAGGAAATACTAAGAGAGAGAACTTCTCCCCTGCTGCGATTCGCCAAGCCTTAAAATTTCTTTGGATTGGCGAACTCGGGAGAGACGACGACGACCCCGTCAGTGAAGTGCAGCGCCAGCGGATCTTGGCCTGGGACCGGTTGTAGCAGCGCCTGTTCGCGAGGCCGGGCGCGCTCGGCACCCAAGAGTTTTCTTTCCACAGCTTGCGGCTCCAATCAATAAGGGGGAGGGGCGCCCCGGTATGGGCTTTGTGGTATTTTGTTTCAGTTCTGCCCCCTGCTCTTTGAGCTCTCCGGGCTTAATCGCCCGTCTGAGAATCGGGAGCGGGATTGAGGAAGGGGGAAGGGGCAGGGGAGGGGGCGCGCAAAGAAAGTGCTCTCCTGTTCTCAGACGGGGAGGACTGTTGCAGATCGTGCCTTCCCCCTCCCCTGCCCCCTCTCTTAGGGGGAGAGGGGGAAAGAAGCACACCCCGCCCCCTTCTCTCCCCCCCCCGGTCTGTTCCCTTTGTTGTCGGGCAAAAAAAATCTTTTTTTCCTCTTTCATATTTTTCTGACCTTGCGCACGGTGGCTGCGCCATGGCACAGACACTGCCGGCCAGGGTTCTAACTAACATAGGCTACCGCAGCGACATGACGTGGGCTGGATGCTGCGGCAGCCTGCGGGTGCCGTTGCAAGTGTCAAGTGTACTGCCTTGTTGAGTCTTAATTTCAGCATGGACTTTTCTTGCACTTTCTTGGCGTTCTCTACCCTTTTTCTTTTCCTCTCCCGCTCCCGATTATCAGACATTAGACTAAGACAAGTCGTGCTTGTTTCTTCCCTGCCTCCTCTCTCTGCAAAATCTGCAGAAATATCTGCAGGAATATGCAAAGTGTAAAAGAATTGTTTTTTGGAACGCGTTTGCACGCGCAAACAGGGGACGAGGGAGGTAGCAGGTGACAAGGGAAACAGAGGGACGAGGGGGGAGCGGGGGAATGCACATCCTGTCCCTTTATTCCCCCCTTCCTTTTCCTCCCTTCCTCTTTCCTCCTTGCTCTCCCCCTGTTCTTTGAGCCCCCCGGGCTCAGGGGGCTCAGGGCCACGCCTGATCCCGACCCAGAAAGTGAGTTCTACTATCCCTCCCTTACCACGGGCCCTGACACGCAGTCCGGCGACACCAACAACAGCAGTTTGTCAGCAGTGTCTTGCGTAGACTTTGAGACACAGCAAACGTTAGACGGCAATCGCGTGTATCTGTACCTCAGATGCCAGAACCTGTTGCTGCCGTGTAGTATTCAGTACTATGGGCGGTTTGGCTGCCAGTACAATGAAGCAACTGCAGTACGTCCAGTGCTTGTTATCGTGTTAGCAATTTTGGCCTGTCTACTGTGCGTAGCGTCGGGGTTCTGCGTGCGCCGGTACTTCCTCAAACGCAGAGGAAAGGGCTTTATCGAGAACGATCCTATCAACGGAGAGCCTCCGGGGCTTGACTTGGGCAGCAAATAATTAATTTTATTGTTTAAAAAAAGATGTTCTCTTTTTTTTCAGAAAGACGCACAAGAAAAGAAAGATGGCGAGAAGAGACAGTTGGATTGAATACGGACTGCTGACCACAAAGTTTGTGCCGCGATTTGGAATGGAGGCCAATCGAATTAAGAGTATTGTAAACAAGCGTACTCCGCCTGAGAACTAACAACCTCCAGAGACACCTGCGGACACACACTGGAGAGAGACCGTTTGCATGTACTGAATGCGACTACTGTTGTACACAAGCTGGTGATCTCAAAAGGCATATGCGAACTCACACTGGCGAAAAACCTTATACGTGTGCTGAATGCGGCATTTGCTTTACAGAATCTGGCAGTCTTAGAAGACACGCGCGGAGGCACGAGGAGAAAAGGGAAAGGCATGCTCAATTCTTCAAACAAGTGCTAGTAAACATTTTAAAAATAAAATTGCGCCTCAGAAGAAAACATAGCGAAAAAAGACAGTTGGCTTGAATACGGGCTGCTAGCCACAAAGTTCGTGTCGCTATTTGGAACCAGTTTTCAGTGCCCAAGTGTACGACCGTCGAGCTTTAATTCAGCGTAAATTACGTTTTCTTGGCGCGGCCGTGCCCTTTCCCTCTCCCTCTCCCTGTTCTCAGTGCCAATATTAAAACTTTGTCAGGGATTTTTTTTTGGAACGCGTTTGTACGCGCAAACAAAGGACAAAAGGAGGAGGGGGATAGCAGGGGACAAGAGGGAACAGAGGGACGAGAGGGGGGGGAGGTAAGCACACCCCGCACCCTTCTTCTCCCCTTCTTCCTCCCTCCTTCCTCCTTTCTATCGCCCTCCCCGTCTGTTCCCTTTGTTGTCGGACAAAAAAAATTTTCCGCAGATCTTTTCATATTTTTCTCACCTTGCGCACGGTGGCCGAGCCATGGCACGGACAGGACGCCGTCGGGGTAGTGAGGCCCTTGTCCTGGCACAATGACCATCCGCCCATCCATCCGCCGCAGGGTCGTGCCGGAAGCACGGTGCTCCGCTCCTAGTTTTCAGTGCTCCTCCCCCAGTGTAAGACCGTCGAGCTTTGATTCAACGTATTCTTTTTCGCACTCTCTTGGCGCGCGAGCAGAGCACAGACGGTGCCGGCTAGGTTCTAACATAGGCTACCGCAGCAACATGACGTGGGTCGGATGCCGCGGCAGCCTGAGGGTGCTGTTTCAAGTGTCAAGTTTTAATGCCTTGTCGAGTTTTAATTAAAACCTTTCTTACTTTCTTGGTGCAGAAGCTACAAACAAAATGAATACATTCAATGTCTCCACTAATCCCTCCCCCCCGGCCCCTTCTTCTCTTAGTTTTCAGTGCCAAGATTACAACTTTGTCATGGATTTTTTTAATTTTTTTTGTACATTTCTTAGCGCGCCCCCTGCCCGCCTCCCCCCCGTCTGTTCCCTTTGTTGTCGGGCAAAAAAAATCTTTCTTTTCATATTTTTCTGACATTGCGCACGGTGGCCGAGCCATGGCACGGACAGGATGCCGTCGGGGCCGGCCGGGGTTTTTGTCCTCCTAGCGCATTGACCACCGTCCACCCATCCGCCGCAGGGTCGTGCTGGAGCATGGTGCGCAAGATCTGCGGAAATATCTGCTGGAATATGAAAAGTGGAAAAAAAATTCTTTTTGGAACGCGTTTGCACACGCAAACAAGGGACGAGGGGAGAGGGGGGGACAGCAGGGGACAAGGGGGAACAGAGGGACGAGAGGGGGAACGGGGGGAAGCACATCCCGCCCCCTTCTTCCTCCGTTCCCTTTCCTCCCTCCCCCTTTCTTCTTCTTCCCCTTCTGTTCCCTTTGTTGTCGGGCAAAAAAAATCTTCTTTTCGCTGTTCATATT
The DNA here is from genome assembly GCA_019918135.1 of Paulinella micropora. NCBI lineage: Eukaryota > Cercozoa > Imbricatea > Euglyphida > Paulinellidae > Paulinella > Paulinella micropora. The sequence continues at coordinate 61,492 of WBZZ01004022.1, forward strand.
TTTCTGATCTTGCGCACGGTGGCCGAGCCATGCCGCGACAGGACGCCGTCGGGGTAGTGAAACTCTTGTCATCCTGGCACATTAACCATTGCTCATCCATCTGCCGCAGGGTCGTGCCGGAGCACGGTGCGCAAGATCTGCGGAATTATCTGCTGGAATATGAAAAGTGGAAAAAAAATTCGGAACGCGTTTGCACGCGCAAACAAGGGACGAGGGGGGGGGAGATAGATTGATCCTTTCCTGCCCTTTTTTCTCTTAGTTTTCAGTGCCGAAGATTAAAACTTTGTCAATGATTTCTTTCGCGCGATTTTTTTTACATTCTTAGCGCACCCCTCCCCCACCTCTTTGCATATTTTTCTGACCTTGCGCACGATGATGGCCGAGCTATGGTACGTACAGGACGCCTTCGGGGTTGTGAGGCTTTTGTTTTGGCACATTGACCATCGCGCATCCATCCTCCGCAGTGTCGAGCTGGAGCACGGTGATCTGCTCCTAGTTTTCAGTGCCCCAAGTGTAAGACCGTCGAGTGGGCCGGATGCTGCAACAGCCTGAGGGTGCCGTTGCAAGTGTCAAGTGTAAGACTTTGTCGAGTTTTAATTCGTGCTCTCCCCCCCCCTCCCCTGCCTCTTCCTCTCTCCCCTCTACTCCATCCCTCCCCTGAGCCCAGGGAGCAAAAGAGGAGAAGGGGGGAGGGTGAATGGCGCAGAAGCTACAAACAAAATAAATACATGCAACGCCTCCGCTAAACCCCCCCCCCCCCTATGCCGGGCGCCTTTCTCCCTCCCCTCTTACTGACGGGGGGGGGGGGGGGGAGATAGATTAATCCTCCCCGGCCCCTTCCCCTCTTGGTTCTCAGTGCTAAGATTAAAACTTTGTTAGGGATTTTTTAATTTTTTTTGTTCATTTCTTAGCGCGCCCCTGCCCTCCCCTCCCGCTCCCGCTCCCGATTCTCAGACGGTGAGAAGAGACCGGGGGGGGGGAGGGGGAAGCACATCCCGCCCCCTTCTTCCCCCCTTCCTCTTCCTCTCTCCTTCCCCCCTTTCTTTTTCCCTCCCCGTCTGTTCCCCCTTGTTGTCGGGGCAAAAAAATTTTTTTTCCTTTTTTTATATTCTTCTGACCTTGCGCACGGTGGCCGAGCTATGGCACGGGGTAGGACGCCGTCGGGGTAGTAATGGCTCTTGTCCTCCTAGCACATTGACGCCCCGGCATGCTCTTCGACCCCCCCGCGACTAGGGGAGGGAAGGCACAAAATAAATTTAAAGAAAAGAGGGGGGGGGGGGAGCGGGGAGAAAGGGGTCGTCTCTCCCCTCGTCAAAGTGGAAAGGGCCGGGGCGCGCTAAGAATGTACAAGAAAAAATTAAAAAATCCCTGACAAGGTTTTAATCTTAGCACTGAGCAGGAAAGGAAAGGGGGCGCGCCAAGAAAGCGTAAATCTTTTTTTAATTAAAGTTCGACGGTCTTACACTGGGCACTGACAACTAGGAGAGGGAGAGGGAAGAGGCAGAGGAAAGTCAAGAAAGTACCTTCAGCAGGAATGTACCTTCAGCCGGAATCTCGACAAGGGAGAATGGGAAGGGGGGGGGGCTTAGTTGAGGCGTTTCATGCCTTTTTTTGTAGCCTCTGCGCTCTTCCCCTCCCCCTCTGTATCGAGAAATCCTTTCTGTCACCCTCCCCCTAGCCCAGGGGGCTCAAGGAGCGAGGGGAAGGGGCGCGCTTTGCCGGTGGCGCAGAAGCTACAAACAAAATAAATACATGCAACGCCTCCACTAATCCTCCCCGGCCCCTTCTCCTCTTAGTTTTCAGTGCCAAGATTACAACTTTGTCACGGATTTTTTTAATTTTTTTTGTACATTTCTTAACGTGCCCCTGCCCTCCCGATTCTCAGACAGTGAGGGGGGCGGGGGGTGAAGCACATCCCGCCCCCTTCTCCCCCCCCCCCCCCCCCTTTCTCTTCCTCCTCCCCCCCTTCTTCCCTTCCCCCGTCTGTTCCCTTTGTTGTGGGGCAAAAAAGAAATTTCCGCAGATCTTTTCATATTTGTCTGACCTTGCGCACGGTGGCTGAGCTATGGCACGGACAGGACGCCGTCGGGGGGTAAGTGAGGGGCTCTTGTCCTCCTAGTTTTCAGTGCCCAAGTGTACGACCCGTCGAGTTTAATTTCAGCATGGACTTTTCTTGCACTTTCTTGTATACCGGCGAAGCGCGCCCCTACCCTCTCCCTCTCCCTATTCTCAGATGGGGGACCAAGACAATTCGTGCTCTCCCCCCCCCCTCCCCTGCCTCTTCCTCTCTCCCTCTCCCGCTCCCGCCCCCCCGGTTCTCAGAGGGGGGGGGGGAAGCACATCCCGCCCCCTTCTTCCCCCCCATCTTCTTCCTCCCTCTCCCCCTTTCTTCCCTCCGTGTTCCCTTTGTTGTTGGGCAAAAAAAAATCCCGCAGATCTTTTCATATTTTTTTGACCTTGCGCACGGTGGCCGAGCTATGGCACGGGCAGGACGCCGTCGGGGGTAGTGAGGCCCTTGTCCTCCTAGCACATTGACCACCGCCCATCCATCCGCCGCAGGGTCGTGCTGGAGCACGGTGCCCCTGAGTGTAAGACTGTCAAGCTTTAATTCAGCGTATTCTTTTTCGCACTCTCTTGGCGGGGCACTTTCCCTCTCCTCTGTATTCTCAAATTATTTCTGCCACGCCGAAGATTAAAACTTTGTCAAGGATTTCTTTTTTCGCGTAATTTTTTTACACCGGCGAAGCGCGCCCCTCCCCCACCTCTTTTCATATTTTTCTGACCTTGCGCACGGTGGTCGAGCTATGGCACTGACAGGACGCCGTCGGGGTAGTGAGGCTTTTGTCCTGGCACAGTGCCCCCAGTGTAGGACCGTCGAGCTTTGATTCAACGCATTCTTTTTCGCACTCTCTTGGCGCGCGAGTAGAGCACAGACGGTGCCGGCCAGGGTTCATGGCTCGGGCTACCGCAGCGACATGACGTAGGCCGGATGCTGCGGCAGCCTGAGGGGTGCCGTTGCAAATGTCAAGTGCAATGCCTTGTCGAGCTTCAAATTCAGCGTCAATTCTCTCCATCTCCTAATTCTCAGTGTCATGTGTAAGACTTTGTCGAGTTTTAATTCAGCGTGGATTTTTCTTGCACTTTCTTGGCGCCCACTCCCCCTGTCCCTTCCCTTTCCCTCTCTCTCTCTCTTGGTTCTCAGTGCCAAGATTAAAACTTTGTCAGGGATTTTTTTAATTTTTTTTTTACACCGGCGAAGCGCGCCCCTGCCCCCCCTCTTCCCGCTCCCGACGAGGCGACAAAGGGGAGCGGGGCGACGAGAGTGAGAGGGAGGGCTACAACAGGTCTTCCTCAGCCGAAGCGTTTGTGTGGGATTTTCTTTTTGCGCAAGTAGATTTTGGCGCCAAATCGGCGTCTACGGCCGTTTCCCCGGGAAAGCTAAGACGTACTGCCCGGCTGGACCATATCACGCACCCCTACCTCCGGACAGCACAATTTGGCGCCAAACTTAGCTGGGGCCGTTCCGGGGGCTAGCGGAGAAATCGGACGTTTTCCCGCGGGGAGAAACGGTACGCTTTTTACTGACACGAAAATGTTTTTCGGCCCTCTCACCTTCCCTAGAGACAGGGAGGTGCAGAGCAAAGGGGAGCGGGGCGACAAAGGTGAGAGGGGCGACGAAGGTGAGAAGGGCGACGAGAGTGAGAGGGAGGGCTACAACAGGTCTTCCTCACGGCGGCGCTGGGGCGTCTGTGTGGGATTTTCTTTTTGCGCAAGTAGATTTTGGCGCCAAATTGGCGCTTACGGCTGTTTCCCCGGGAAGGTTAAGACGTACTGCCTTTTTCAACCGTATCACGCACCCTACCTCCGGACGGCACAATTTGGCGCCAAATGAGCCAGCCGTTCCGGAGGCTCAAGGAGCAGGGGGGAGGGGGAGGGGAAGGGCGCAGAAGCTGCAAAAGAAATAAATACATGCAACGCCTCCACTAAACCCCTCCCCTCTGTGCATATCTTTCTGACCCTGCGCACAGTGGCCGAGCTATGGCACGGACAGGACGCCGTCGGGATTATTAAACTCTTATCCTCCTAGCACATTGACCACCGCCCATCCATTCGCGCAGGGTCGTGCTGGGGCACGGTGCCCTTGAGTGTAAGGCCGTCAAGCTTTAATTCAGCGTAAATTACAATTTTTTGGCGCGGCACCCTCCCCTTTTTCACTCCCGCTCCCGTACCCCAACGAGGCCCCCTTCCACACTAGCCAGCCGAAACAGACTGCACAAATGTTCATTCGCTTCGTTCAGCAAGGCGCCGGCGGCCTGTATGAGAAAGCATGAATTGTCTTAGTCCCCCCTCTGAGAATCGCGAGCGATACGCTGAATTAAAGCTCGACAGAACCAGCCCCCCCCCCCGGTGCGGGGGTGAAGGGGAGCAAAAATGAAAGAAATTTTTCTGAGAGCCCAAGCCGAGTGCCGGGCACGATAGGCCAGATTTGGGGGGTGAGGTCCGCGAGCACCTCCGGCGGGGCCTCCCCGTCGGAGAGCCAAAAGCCGGCGGCTCTCGCCGCGCGCCTGTGCGCTCTTCACCTTGCCCGAGTACTGTGCTGCTGACCAAGCCGGAATCACTAGCCGGCTCTTGTGCGGCCTGCACGTGCGCGAGCTGCACTATCAGGGCGATCGGGTCGGGGAAGCAGACCCGGGCCTGGCCCGGGTGTTAGCGGCCCTGGTGTCTGTCAGCCGCCTTTTTGTCGAGACGTGCGACAGCGAGGACCTACAAGAGGCACTGGCCTGCGAGCGCTGACCGAACTCAAGACCTTGGAACTAGATGTCTGCCGGCTAGGCCAGGACGGCAGTCTGGATTCCTTGCTCTACCTAAACAACCTCTGCGTGCTGACGTTAAGCTATAGTGGTGGCTTCGCGGCTTCGGCTCTACTAGTGCGCGGGTATTGCGCCCGAGACCGTAGAACAGCTCAGGCAGGCAAGGCCCCTAGGTAGACGCGTTCTTAACCGAGACTCTTCCGTAATTGGCTGCGGCCTTTCGGTTCGTCCACCCGCCAGGGCTGACGCGGCGGCGTTGCAGGTGCAACTGTCCGCTGTGGTACGCCAGCACTTGGATCAGCTGGCTGAGCTCCGCGACAATTGGGCAGCAGACGTGCCGGCTGGATTCGATCTGGGAACCGGGCCTCTGGTGTAACGACGAGGAAGAAGAAAGCCGGATCTCCACCGCGTCCGTTGCCGGCGCGGGGTTGCGAGGGCTGCGCGGCGCCGGAAAGTGAGGGTCGTGAACATGAGCAATAGAAATGTTACAAACTTTTAATTAAAACAACTCTTCTGCCTTGTGTCTTAGATTGTGTGCGTTACCGGCGGACCGAAGAAGAAAAAAAAGAAGAAGAGTGTGCAGAGGGCGCAAATGACAGTTGCGACCACCACGACGACTCCGAGGACGACTCCGAAGACGACGCCACACCACGGGTCCCCGACCATGCTCTGGACCGGTGCCGGCAATTCCAGCTCCCCAACGCCGTCCGCACGGCCTCCTGGCTGCTTGGCCAGCCCAACAAGCAGGGCCAGTCCAAATTCTCGTTGCGCACGGGCGAAGATGGACTGAGCCTGACACTACCATCTGGTGAAATTCTATACCTGTCCCTGTACAACTAGTTGCTGCTAGTGCTTCAGCCTGACATGTTTGCTTCGCCGGTGAGCATCCCGTATAGACCATAGGTTTCAAGCTTGGGCCTTGGACACAGACGAGAGCGGGAGAGAAAAGAGGCAAGGAAAGTCAAGAAAGTACCTTCAGCAGGAATGTAACTTCAGCAGGAGTCTCGACAAGGGAGAATGGGAAAAGGGGGGGGGGCGCGCTTGGCATTGGGGGGCTTAGTTGAGACGTTTCATGCATTCTGTTTTAGTAGCTTCTGCGCTCTTTCCCCCCCCCCCCTGCCCTTCCCCTGTTCTTTGAGCCCCCCGGGCTCAGGGGGCTCAGGGGGAGGGAGGAAGAAAAAAAGGGGGGGGGGCGCCCCCCCCCCCCCGGGCCCTGTCTCGACTACAAACTCCGTCTAAGTCATACGACGAGTGACTTCTCCAATGAGGCGGCGCACTCTCTGAGACAGAAAGGCAAGGCCCCCCGAGTCTTCCTTTAGCCCGGGCTAGTCAGAAGACAGGGAGTGGGAGAGGAAAGGGGAGAGAGAGGGAGGCGCCGAGAAAGTGCATAAAGACTCGACAGTCTTACATTTGACACTGAGAACAGGGAGCAGGACAGAAAAGGGGGAGGGAGAGGGAGGCGCCAAAGAATGTAAGAAAATACGCTGAATTAAAGCTCGACAAACTTTAAGCCTTACACTTGACACTGAAAACTAGGAGACGGAGGGGAAAGGAAGCCGCGACCCTGTCTCATCCCACCGTCCAAGAAGCCATGAAAAAAAATGTAATTTCAGCAGTAGTCTCGACAAGGGAGAGGGGGGGGGGGGCGCCCCTTTCTTCTCAACCCCCTTTTTTTTTCTTTCCCCAACCAGCGGGTGGTATTCTCCTCTCGGCCTTTCGTAATAAACAGTCACTGTAAAAGGAGTAAGAGGGAGGACGGGGAGGGGGAGCACACCCCGCCCCTCCCTGTACACGTTCTCAGTGCCAAGATTGAAATTTTGTCAGTAATTTTTTCCGCGTGATTTTTCCTGTACACCGGCGAAGCGCGCCCCTACCTTCCCCCTCTCCCGCTCCCGATTCTCAGACGAGGGACTAGACAATTCGTGCTCTCCCCCCCCCCTCCCCTGCCTCTTCTTCTCTCCCCTCTACTCCCTCCCTTCCCCCTGAGCCCGGTGGGCTCAAGGAGCAGGAGGGAGGGGGAGGGGAAGGGCGCAGAAGCTGAAAAAGAAATAAATACATGCAACCCCCCTCCCCATGCCGGGCGCCCTCCCCTTTTCCTCTTACCGACGGGGGGAGGAGGGTTTGGAAAGACAGATCGATCCTCCCCAACCCCCTTCCTCTCTTAGTTTTCAGTGCCGAAGATTAAAACTGTGTCAAGGATTTTTTTTTTTCGCGTGATTTTTTTACACCGGCGAAGCGCGCCCTCCCCCCTCTTTTCATATTTTTCTGACATGGCGCACGGTGGCTGAGCTATGGCACGGACGGGACGCCGTCGGGGTAAGTGAGGGGCTCTTGTTCTCCTAGCACATTGACCACCGCCCATCCATTCGCCGCAGGGTCGTGCTGGAAGCACGGTGCTCCGCTCCTAGTTTTCAGTGCCCAAGTGTACGACCGTCGAGTGGGCCGGATGCTGCGGCAGCCTGAAGGGTGCCGTTGCAAATGTCAAGTGCAATGCCTTGTCGAGCTTTAATTTAGCGTAGATTCTCTCCATCTAGCGCGCCCCTGCCCTCCCCCTTCCGCTCCCGCTCCCGATTCTCAGACAGTGAGAAGGGACAGAGGGGGGGGGGGGAAGCACATCCCGCCCCCTTCTTTCCCCCCGTCTGTTCCCTTTGTTGTCGGGCAAAAAAAAATTCCGCAGATCTCTGCATATTTTTCTGACCTTGCGCACGGTGGCCGAGCCATGGCACGGACAGGACGCCGTCTGGATAGTGAGGCTTTTTGTCCTCCTAACACATTGACCACCGCCCATCCATCCGCGCAGGATCGTGCCGGAGCACGGTGCGCAAGATCTGCGGAAATATCTGCAGGAATATGAAAAGTGGAAAAGAATTTTTTTTTGGAACACGTTTGCACGCGCAAACAAGGGACGAGAGGAGGGGGGATAGCAGGGGATAAAGGGACAGAGGGACGAGAGGGGGGGAGAGCAAACCCCGCCCCTCCCTGTATACGTTCTCAGACGGGAGGGGGGGGGGGGGCAAAGACAGATCGTGCTTGATCCTCCCCCGCCCCTTCTCTCTCCCTCTCTTAGTTCTCAGTGCCAAGATTAAAATTTTGTCAGTAATTTTTTCTCGCGTGGTTTTTTCTTGTACACCGGCGAAGCGCGCCCCTACCCTCCCCTTTTCCTCTCCCGCTCCCGATCCTCAGACGGGGGAGTAGACAATTTGTGCTCTCCCCCTGGCCCTTCCTCTCTTAGCTTTCAGTGCCGAAGATAAAAAAATTGTCAAGGATTTCTTTTTTCGCGTGATTTTTTTTTTACACCGGCGAAGCGCTCCCCCCCCCCCCTCTTTTCATATTTTTCTGACCTTGCGCACGGTGGCCGAGCTATGGCACGGACAGGACGCCGTCAAGCTTTAATTCAGCGTATTCTTTTTTGCACTCTCTTGGTGCGAGAGCAGAGCACAGACGGTGCCAGCCAGGGTTCTAACATAGGCTACCGCAGAAACATGACGTGGGCCTGATGCTGCGGCAGCCTGAGGGTGCCGTTGCAAGTGTCAAGTGTAAGACTTTGTCGAGCTTTAATTCAGCGTAAATTACATTTTCTTGGCGCGCCCCTCCCCTGCCCTTTCCCTCTCCCTATCCTAGTTCTTAGTGCCAATATTAAAACTTTGTCAGGGATTTCTTTTTTTGCGTGATTCTTTTTTTGTATGTTCTTAGCGCGCCCCTGCTCCTTCCCCTTCCCACTGCCACTCCCGACAATTCGTGCCTCCTCCTTCCCTGCCTCTTCCCTCTGCAAGGATCTGCGGAAATAGGATATTAAATATGAAAAGTGGAAAACAAATTTTTTTTTGGAACGCGTTTGCACGCGCAAACAAGGGAAGAGGGGAGGAAGAGGGGATAAGCAGGGGACAAGGGGACGGAGGGACGAGGGGGGAGCGGGGGGAATGTACATCCCGCCCCTTTCTTCCTCCCTTCCCCTTCCTCCACCCCCCCCCCTTTTCCCCCCTCGTCTGTTTCCTTTGTTGTCGGGGCCGAGCACGGTGCTCCGCTCCTAGTTTTTAGTGTCCCAAGTGTAAGACTTTGTCGAGCTTTAATTCAGCGTAAATTACAATTTCTTGGCGCGCCCTCTTCCCTTTCTTGCTCTCCGTCCTTTCCTAGTTCTCAGCGCCAAGATTAAAAACCTTGTCAAGGATTTTTTTATTAACTTTTTCTTGTACATTCTTAGCGCGCCCCTGCCCTTCTCCCCTTCCCTCGCTTCTTTAAATTTTGTTTTGTGCCTTCCCTTCCCTCTACTCCCCCCACCCCTGAGCCCGGGGGGCAGAACTGAACACAAAAACTAAGAAGATGCCACTGAGTTCATGCCGGGGGCGCCCCCCCCCTCCTTCATCAAAAGATTCTTTCTGCCACCCTCCCCACCCCCCTGAGCCCAGGGGGCTCAAGGAGCAGGGGAGGGAAAGGGGGAGGGGAAAAACAAATTAATCCTCCCCGGCCCTTTCCTCTCTTAGTCTTCAGTGCCAATATTAAAACTTTGTCAAGGATCTTTTGGTTAATTTTTTTTACGTTCTTAGCGCGCCCCTGCCCCCCCCTCCCCACTGCCACTCCCGACAATTCGTGCTTCCTCCTTCCCTGCCTCTTACCTCTGCACGCGCAAACAAGGGACTAGGGGAGGGGGGGGATAGCAGGGGAACGAGGGGAACAGAGGGACGAGAGGGGGCACGGGGGGGGGGGGGGATGCACACCCCGCCCCTTCTTCCTCCCTCCCCCTTTCCTTACCCTCCGTCTGTTCCCTTTGTTGTCGGACAAAAAATTGTTTTTTCTCCTCTTTTCATATTTTTCTGACTTTGCGCACGGTGGCCGAGCCATGGAACGGACAGGACGCCGTCGGGGTAAGTAAGGCTTTTGTTCTTCTAGCATTAACCACCGCTTATTCATCCGCCGCAGGGTCGTGCTGGGGCACGGTGCTCCGCTCCTAGTTTTCAGTGCCCAAGTGTAAGACCGTCGAGTGGGCCGGATGCTGCGGCAGCCTGAGGGTGCCGTTGCAACTGTCAAGTGTAATGCCTTGTCTAGCTTTAATTCAGCGTCAATTCTCTCCATCTCCTAGTTTTCGGTGCCAAGTGTAAGGCCGTCGAATTTTAATTCAGCGTAATTTTCGTTTTGTACTTTCTTGGCTTCTCTCCCCCTTTCCACTCCCGCTCCCGATTCTCAGACAGGGGACTACGACAATGCCTGCTTCCTCCTCCCCAGCCTCTTCCCTCTGCACGCGAAAACAAGGGACGAGGGCAGGGGGATAACAGGGGACAAGGGGAACAGAGGGACGAGAGGGGGGACGGGGGGAAGCACACCCCACCCCCTTCTTCCTCCCTCCCTCCTCCTTCCCCACCCCCCCGTCTGTTTCCTTTGTTATCGGGCAAAAAATAATTTTTTTTCCTCTTTTCATATTTTTCTGACCTTGCGCACGGTGGCCGAGCCATGGCACGGACAGGGGGCCGTCGGGGTAGTGAGGCCCTTGTCCTCCTGGCACATTGACCACCGCCCATCCATCCTCCGCAGGGTCGTGCTGGAGCACGGTGCGCAAGATCTACGGAAATAGGAAAAATATGACAAATGGAAAAGAAGATTTTTTTGGAACGCGTTTGCACGCGCAGACAAGGGACGAGGGAAGGGGGGGGGGGGATAGCAGGGAACAAGGGGAACAGAGGGACGAGAGGGGGGACGGGGGAGGGGGGAGGGGGGAGCACACCCCGCCCCTTCCTTCTGAGATTTAATTCAGCGTATTTTGCACATTCTTGGCCCATTCTTAGCGCCGCCCCCTTCTTCCCCCCTTTCTCTTCCTCCCTCCCCCCCTTCTCCCCCCCCCCCCCCGTCTGTTCCCTTTGTTGTCGGGCAAAAAAAAGTTTTCTTTTCCTCTTTTCATATTTTTCTGACCTTGCGCACGGTGGCTGAGCCATGGCACGGACAGGACGCTGTCGGGGTAATGAGGCCCTTGTCCTCCTAGCACATTAACCACCGCCCATCCATCCGCCGCAGGGTCGTGCTGGAGCACGGTGCGCAAGATCTTCGGAAATAGGAAAAATATGAAAAGTGGAAAAGAATTTTTTTTTCGGAACGCGTTTGCACGCGCAAACAAGGGACAAGGGGAGGGGGGGGGGATAGCAGGGGATAAGGGGAACAGAGGGATGAGAGGGGGGACGGGGGGGGGGGGGAGAGCACACCCCGCCTCTCCCTGTACACGTTCTCAGACGGGGGGCAAGACAGATCGTGCTTGATCCTCCCCCGCCCCTTCCCTCTCCCTCTCTTAGTTCTCAGTGCCAAGATTCAAATTTTGTCAGTAATTTTTTATTAATTTTTTTTTGTACATTCTTAGCGCGCCCCTACCCTCCCCTTTCCCTCCCTCTCCCGCTCCCGGTCCTCAGACGGGGGACTAGACAATTCGTGCTCTTTCTCCCCCCTGCCTCTTCTTCTCTCCCCTCTACTCCCTTCCCTCCCCTGAGCCCGGGGGGCTCAAAGAGCAGGGGGCAGAATTGCAGCGAAACTAAGAAGAAGATTCCATTGAGCTTATGGCGGGGAGCACCCCCCCCCCCTGTATCCTCAGATCCTTTCTGCCACCCTCCCCTCTTCCCTCCCCTGAGCCCAGGGGGCTCAAGGAGCAGGGGGGAGGGGGGAAGGGCGCAGAAGCTGCAAAATAAATAAATACATGCAACGCCTCCACTAATCCCCCCCCCCCATGCCGGGCGCCCTCCCCCTTCCCTCTTACCGACGGGGGGGGGGGAGGATGGAAAGACAGATTGATCCTCCCCGGCCCCTTCCTCTCTTAGTTTTCAGTGCCAAAAATTAAAACTCTGTCAAGGATTTCTTTTTATTAATTTTTTTTACATTCTTAGCGCGCCCTCCCCCCCTCCCTCTTTTCATATTCTTCTGACCTTGCGCACGGTGGCCGAGCTATGGCACTGACAGGACGCCGTCGAGCTTTAATTCAGCGTAAATTCTCTCCAACTCCTAATTCTCAGTGTCAAGTGTAAGACTTTGTCGAGTTTTAATTCAGCGTGGACTTTTCTTGCACTTTCTTGGCGCCCCAGTCACCTTGTCCTTTCCCTTTCCCTCTTTCTCTCTTGGTTCTCAGTGCCAAGATTAAGACTTTGTCAGGGATTTTTTAATTTTTTTTTTACATTTCCTAGCGCGCCCCTGCCCTCCCTTCTCCCGCTCCCGCCCCCTTTTCATATTTTTCTGACCTTGCGCACGGTGGCCGAGCCATGGCACGGACAGGATGCCGTCGGGGTAGTGAGGCCTTTGTCTTTCTAGCACATTGACCACCGCCCATTCATTCGCCACAGGGTCGTGCTGGAGCACGGTGCCCTGCTCCTTGAGCCCCCCCGGGCTCAGGGGGCTCAGAGGGAGGGAAGAAAGAAAGGGGGAGGGGGGGGCGCCCCCCCCCATCGGTGGGCTCCAGAAAAAAGTTTACTTATTTTTGCCCCCCGCTGAGGAGGGAGGGGATGTGCCGCGTGCTGCCCTTTCTCTCTCCCAGCTGTCTGCCGGTTTCAGGGGGGTTTGCCTTCCTAGATTTTAATCCAATCCGATTTTCTTTTGGGATGCGTTTGCACACACAAACAAGGGACGAGGAAAGGGAGGGGGAAGAAGGGGGAGGGGAGTGATTCTCCCGCCCCCCTCCCTTGCCCCTGTTCCCGTCGCCCCCCCCCCCCTTTCATTCCCCCCCGTTTGTTTCTTTGGTTGTCGGGCAAAAAAAAAAATTCCGCAGATCTTTTCATATTTTTCATATTTTTCTGACCTTGCGCACGGTGGCCGAGCCACGGCACGGACAGGACGCCGTCGGGATTGTGAGGCCCTTGTCCACCTGCTACATTGACAACCGCCCGTCCATCCGCCGCAGGGCTGCGCTGGAGCACAGTGCGCAAGATCTGTGGAAATATCTGCTGGAATATGAAAAGTGGAAGAAAATTTTTTTTGGGATGCGTTTGTACGCGCAAACAAGGGACGAGGGGGGGGGGGTAGCAGGGGACGACGGGAACAGAGGGAAGGGAGGGGGGCGGGGGGGGAGAATTCCCCTGCCCCTTTTTCCCCCCTTTCATTCCCCCCTGTTTGTTTCTTTGGTTGTCGGGCAAAAAAAATTTCCGCAGATCTTTTCATATTTTTCATATTTTCCTGACCTTGCGCACGGTGGCCGAGCCATGGCATGGACAGGACGCCGTCGGGATTGTGAGCCCCCTGTCCACCTGCTACATTGACCACCGCCCGTTCATCCGCCGCAAAGCTGCGCTGGAGCACAGTGCGCAAAATGTAAAAGACTAACATTCTGTACTTTTTTTCTTTAGTAAAAGTCGGCGGGGCTGGGCCGTGTCAATATGGACAAGTGGGAAGTAATCTTTATTGGAAATGCGTACAAAAATAGATACAGCAAAAAAAAGAAATCGCCGACAGAAAGAAAGGTTGTAGAGAGAGAGAGAGATGCCAAGATTAAAGCTTTGTCAAAAAATTTTTTATTAATTTTTTTTTGTAAATTCTTAGCGCCCCTACCCTTTCTCTTTCCCTCTCCCTTTCTTAGTTCTCAACGTTAAGTGCAAGACAGTCGAACTTTAATTCGGCGTAATTTACAATTTCTTGGCGCTCCACCGGGCCCTCTCCGCTACCCCTTCCCTCCTTTCATATTTTTCTGACATTGCGCACGGTGGCCGAGCTATGGCACGGACAATAAGCCGTCAGGGTAAGCGAGGGGCTCTTGTCCTCCTGGCACACATGACCACCGCCCATCCATTCGCCGCAGGTCGTGCTGGAGCAAGGTGCTCTGCTCTTAGTTTTCAGTGCCCGAGTGTACGACCGTCGAGCTTTAATTCAGCGCATTCTTTTTCGCACTCTCTTGGCGCCCTTACCCTCCTCCCCTCCCTCCCGTTCCCCCTTTCCCTGCTCCTTGAGCCCCCCGGGCTCAGGGGGCTCAGAGAGAGGGAAGAAAGAAAGGGGTAAGGGGGGGGGGGCGCCCCCCCCCCATCGGTAGGCTCCAAAAAAAGTTTACTTATTTTTGCCCCCCGCTCTGAGGAGGGAAGAGGACGTGCCGCGTGCTGCTCTTTCTCTCTTCCCAGCTGCCTGTCGGTCTCTGGGAGGTTTGCCTTCCTAGATTTCAATCCAATCCGGAATGGTTTCTGAGCCGGCTCTTTTGCTAATTTAGAATTCATTTCAGAGCCCGGGGCAGAATCTGGCTCGTGCGAGCCAGCGTCCTCCGCGTGTTCGTTATATTTTTGAACGGTCTCGGGGGCCTGGTCTCCGGCACCGGAGTCCATGGCCGTTCTCCGGTTTGCGTTCCCCTGCTTTTTTTCTTTAGCCTAGCAAGCCTTAAAATAGTCTTCCCCTTTTTTTGCGTGTGTGCCTGGAGGGCCAGGGGGGAGGCAACCCTCTTGCCCTTTTCTTTGCTCTCTCCCTTTCTTTCTCCTTCCCCCGTCTGTTCCCTTTGTTGTCAGGCAAAAAAAATTCTTTCCATTCTTCATATTTTTCCTCCTAGCACGTTGACCCCCGCCCATCCATCCTCCGCAGGGTCGTGCCCCAAGTGCAAGACCGTCGAGCTTTAATTTAGCGTATTCTTTTTTGCACTCCCTTGGCGCGCGAGCAGAGCACAGACGGTGTCCGCCAGGGTTGTAACATAGGCTACCGCAGCAATATGACGTGGGCTGGATGCTGCGGCAGCCCGAGGGTGCCGTTGCAAGTGTCAAGTGTAATGCCTTGTCAAGCTTTAATTCAGCGTGGTCTTTTTCGTACTTTCTTGGTGCCTAACCTTGCGCACGGTGGCCGGGCCATGGCACGGACTGCACGCCGTCGGGGTAGTGAGGCCCTTGTCCTCCTAGCACATAAACCACCGCCCATCCAACCGCCGCAGGGGGCGGGGAGGGGAAACACACCCCACCCTCCCTGTACACGTTCTCAGTGCCAAGATTGAAATTTTGTCCGTAATTCTTTATTTTTTCCTGTACACCGGCGAAGCGCTCCCCTACCTTCCCCTTTCCATCCATCCGCCGCAGGGTCGTGCTGGGGCACGGTGATCCGCTCCTAGTTTTCAGTGCTAATTCAGCGTGGGCTTTTCTTACACTTTCTTGGCGCCCCACTCTCCCCTGTCCCTTCCCTCTCCCTCTTGGTTCTCAGTGCAAGGATTAAAACTTTGTCAAAAATTTTTTATTTATCTTTCTTGTACACTGGCGAAGCGCGCCCCTGCCCTCCCTTCTCCCGCTCCTACCCCCGATTCTCCGACAGTGACGGGGGGGATGCACTCCCCGCCCCCCTTCCTCTTCCTCCCTCCCTCCTTCCTTTCTATCCCCCCCGTCTGTTCCCTTTGTTGTCGCGCAAATTTTTTTCCTCTTTTCATGTTTTTCTGATCTTGCGCACAGTGACCGACCCATGGCACTGACAGGACGCCGTCGAGCTTTAATTCAGCGTAAATTACATTTTCTTGGCGCGCTCCTGCTCCTCCTTCCCTGCCTCTCCCCTCTGCAAGGATATGCGGAAATATCTGCTGGAATATGAAAAGTGGCAAGCAACAATTTTTTTTGGAACGCGTTTGCACGCGCTCTGAGGAGGGACGAGGGGAGGGGGGGAGAAATAAGCAGAGAACAAAGGTGAGAGGGGCGACGAAGGTGAGAGGGCGACGAAAGTGAGAGGGGCGACGAAAGTGAGAGGGGCGACGAGAGTGAGAGGGAGGGGGAGGACGTCTTCCTCACGGCGGCGTTGGCCGCGTCTGTGTGGGATTTTCTTGTTGCGCAAGCAGATTTTGGCGCCAAACTGGCGCTTACGGCTGTTTCCCCGGGAAAACTAAGACGTACTGCCTTTTTCAACTGTATCACGCACCCTACCTCCGGACGGCACAATTCGGCGCCAAATTTGGCTGGGGCCGTTCCGGAGGCTTAAGGAGCAGGGGGGAGGGGAGGGGAAGGGCGCAGAAGCTGCAAAAGAAATAAATACATGCAACGCCTCCACTAAACCCCTCCCCTCTGTTGAACCGGATGCTGCGGCAGCCTGAGAGTGCCGTTGCAAGTGTCAAGTGTAAGACTTTGTCGAGTTTTAATCCAGCGTAGACTTTTCTTGCACTTTCTTGGCGCCCTACCCCGCCCTCCCTGTACACGTTCAGTGCCAAGATTGAAATTTTGTCAGTAATTCTTTATTTTTTCTTGTACATTCTTTGCGCGCTTGACTTTGCGCACGGTGGCTGAGCTATGGCACGGATAGGACGCCGTCGTCGGGGTAAGTGAGGGACTCTTGTCCTCCTAGTTTTCAGTGCCCCCAGAGTAAGACCGTCGAGCTTTAATTCAACGTATTCTTTTTCGCACTCTCTTGGCGCGCGAGTAGAGCACAGACGGTGCCAGCCAGGGTTCTTGGCTCGGGCTACCGCAGCAACATGACGTGGACCAGTGCTGCGGCAGCCTGATGATGGGTGCCGTTGCAAATGTCAAGTGCAATGCCCCTGTCGAGCTTTAATTCAGCGTAGATTCTCTCCATCTCCTAATTCAGTGTCAGGTGTAAGGCTTTGTCGAGTTTTAATTCAGCGTGGACTTTTCTTGCACTTTCTTGGCGCCCCTGCCCTCCCTTCTCCCGCTCCTGCGCCCTTTTAAAGAAAACGGACATTTCCCGAGGGTTTGCTTGCTTTCAAGGGGCACCTAGCTTTCGATGCTGAAATTGAACGGGAAGACCGGACGCTGACGAAATCGGCAGTCTTGGGGAAGAGAAGAGACAGACATGCTTGTCGAAGTTTTGGCTTTTAATAACAAAAAAATCAAGGCGAGGTCCCCCATAAAAAAACCTATCAAACAACATTAGCCCCGCCAGCCGTTGATGCCGTCCCACAGCAGGTCTATGTCGCGCAAATAACGACGCGGCATCCAACATTCCGCCTCCTCCCGCTTGTAATCTCTGCTGGCCTTCATGGCCAGCAGCCTGCCAGCGTAGCGAAACTTGGCGCTCGCTTTCTCCCACACGACTTGCGCTGCCCCTCAAAAATACGCCGCAACGTAAGGTAGTTCTGGGTCACTCGCCAATCCACTGCCTCTTTCAACGCAAAGTTTCGGACGGCATAACATTTGTTCTTGTGCTCTGCCCGCCAGTGCTTTTTCTGGCAGTCGCGGTCACAGTACAGGTGCAACCTACAGCGCCGGCACGCTTTCAGCGGTTGTGTTTCAGAGTCCGGGCGCCGGCACGTCGCACACGCCAGGACGTTAAGCACGGGGTCCGGCTCGACAACAGGTGCAAGAGTTGCAATTGGCACTTGGGTAGACGCGACGTCTGCTGTCTCGGTCTTGTCCTCCATTTTTGGCCAAAAGAAAGGTACAAAGACTTGCAATTCTACAATGCGGCGCCTTGGCGAAAACTCTGTTCTTTCTCTTTTTTGTTTCTGGCACGAAATTTGTCGCCAAATTTCGAGTGTGTGCATGTTTCTTGTATACTGGCACACTGCAGCCGTTGCGAGCTATCGTGTGCCAGTATACTTGGTTGGCCAGCGCCGCTAGCGTGAGGATCACACGCAAGGCAGGCAGGGGTAGTATAACTGACGGATATCGTTTTGTAGCTGGCCTCGTCGCCCCAACCCCACGGGCGCCGAGAGGGCGACGCTGCTGGTCCGTGCAGGCCATCTGGCCGCCGCCCGATATCGCGCGAGATACCCGGGACAAGAGCCGCCCGCTCCGCTCCCGATTCCCGTCTGTTCCTTTTGTTGTCGAGCACATTTTCTTTCCTTTTTTCATATTTCCGCAGGTCTTGCGCACGGTGGCAGACCCATGGCACTGACAGGACGCGCTGGAATATTAAAAGTGGCAAGCAACAATTTCTTTTGGAACGCGTTTGCACGCGCTCTGAGGAAGGACGAGCGTTTGTGTGGGATTTTCTTGTTGCGCAAGTAGATTTTGGCGCCAAATTGGTGCTTACGCCTGTTTCCGCGGGAAAAAACCCCGCGGGCCTTTTACTCACACGAAAATGTTTTTCAGCCCTCTCACCTTCCCTAGAGGCAGGGAGGTGCAGAGCAAAGGGGAGCGGGACGACAAAGGTGAGAGGGGCGACGAGAGTGAGAGGGAGGGCCTTGGCTGGGTCTTCCTCACGGCGGCCCAGCCGAGCGTCTGTGTGGGATTTTCTTTTTGCGCCAGTAGCTTTTGGCGCCAAATTCGCGCTTACGGCCGTTCCCCGGGAAAGCTAAGACGTACTGCCCGGCTGGACCCTGGCGGGCGCACCCTACCTCCGGACGGCACAATTTGGCGCCAAATTTAGCTGGGGCCGTTCCAGGGGCCTAAGGAGCAGGGGGGAGGGGAAGGGCGCAGTGGCCGAGCTATGACACGGACAGGACGCCGTCGGGACCGGCCGGGCTCTTATCCCCCTAGCACATTGACCACCGCCCATCCATTCGCTCAGGGTCGTGCTAGAGCACGGTGCCCCGAGAGTAAGGCCGTCGAGCTTTAATTCAGCGTATTCTTTTTTGCACTCTCTTGGCGCGCGAGTAGAGCACAGACGGTGCCGGCCAGGATTCATGGCTCGGGCTACCGCAGCGACATGACGTGGGCCGGATGCTGCGGCAGCCTGAGGGTGCCGTTGCAAGTGTCAAGTGTAAGACTTTGTCGAGTTTTAATCCAGCGTAGACTTTTCTTGCACCGGCGAGGCGCCCTACTCCTCCTCCCTCTCCCTTCCCTTCTTTCCCCCTCTGTTCTCTTTGTTGTCGGGCAAAAAAAATTTTCCGCAGATCTTTTTATATTTTTCTGATCTTGCGCACGGTGGCCGAGCCATGGCACGGACAGGACGCCGTCGGAGTAGTGAGGCTTTTGTCCTCCTAGCACATTGACCACGGGGGCAGTACCATCCGCCGCAGGGTCGTGCTGGAGCACGGTGCACAAGATCCGCGGAAATATCTGCGGAAATATGAAAATTGGAAATGAAAGATTTTTTTGGAACGCGTTTGCACGCGCAAACAAGGGACGAGGGGAGGGGGGATAGCAGGGACAAGGGGAACAGAGGGACGAGAGTGAGGGGGGGGGGGGGGGGGAAGCATACCCCCTTCTTCCTCCCTTCAACTTCCTCCCTCCTTCCCCCCTTTATTTCGTTTTCCCCGTTTGTTCCCCCCTTGTTCTCGGGCCAACATTTTTTTTCTTTTGTATATTTTTCTGACCTTGCGCACTGGCCAAGCCGTGGCACGGACAGGACGCCGTCGGGGCCGGCCGGGGCTCTTGTCCTCCTAGCACATTAACCACGGGGGCAGTGCTATTCGCCGCAGGGTCGTGCTGGGGCACGGTGCTCCGCTCCTAGTTTTCAGTGCTCAAGTGTACGACCGTCGAGTGGGCCGGATGCTGCGACAGCCTGAGGGTGACGTTGCAAGTGTCAAGTGTAAGACTTTGTCGAGTTTTAATTCAGCGTAATTTTTCTTGCACTTTCTTGGCGCCCCCTTTCCCTTTCCTGCTCCCTCTCTTGGTTCTCAGTGCCAAGATTAAAACTTTGTCAGAGATTTTTTATTAATGCGCACGTTGGCCGAGCCATGGCACGGACAGGATGCCGTCGGGCCCGCCGGGGCTTTTGTCCTCTTAGCACATTGACCACCGCCCATTCATTCGCCGCAGGGTCGTGCTGGAGCACGGTGCCCTGCTCCTAGTTTTCAGTGCCCAAATGTAAGACCGTCGAGCTTTAATTCAGCGCATTCTTTTTCGCACTGGCTCGAGGTGGACGGCCTGTACGAGGCCGGGGCCGGACACCGGCGATGGCAATTCGGAAGTGGCATTAGCTTTGCGCGCTTTGCCAGTGTACAAAAATAAGCGCAAGAAAAAATCCATGACAAAATCTCAGGCTTGGCACTGAGAACTAAGACAGCTAGAAAGAGCCAGGAAAGGAACAAAATTTTAAAGGCACACGGGCAGGTCCAGCCGGCGCCGCTGCTCGTATGACTGCAGCGGCTGGTAGGCTTGTACGGCGTTTCAAAAAAAGAAAAAAAAAAGCTCAGAAACGGAGTTGGGTCAAAAAGGGAGGTAGATGTTTTCATCGGGAAGCAAACCTCACTTTTAGGCCAGACCGCCTTGTAGCCGCAGGTACTTGCTAACCTCCTCGGCGGCGTCACGGTCCGGCAGGATCCGGTTCAGCTCGCTCCGCACTCGCGCGGGTCTCCGGGAGCTCCAGGCAGCCGCGAGCGCCAAACACAGCAGCACGCACAGGTGAGCTCCGACGAACGCCCGTTTCCAGCCTCGTTTGTCGGGCCAGACGAAAACGCAGACAGTCAGCGTCACCAGCACCAGGCAGGCCAGCGGAGTCAGCGCCACGCGCGCCAGCCGGGGCCGCACCTCGTCGTACCAGACCTCGCGGGCGCACCAGCCAGCCAGGGGCAGTGTGTACGTTAGCAGCCAGGTCACGCGGCCCTCCTCGTCCCAGAACGCCAGCGCAAGCGACGCCAAGCACGCGAACCAGCACATTGCGTAGGTCCAGGTAAATCCCAGCGGCGCGGGCGGTGGTGGTATTGCGTGGACAACGTCGTACGCCGCCTCGGCGCGCCTGGCCTCGAGCCACCTGCCTGCTTGCCAACGCATGGCACAGCCAACAAATATGTGGTAGAGCGTGAGCGCCGACGCAGAGAGGGGCACCCAGGCATCCCGCAACTCGCGGCGGGGCCGTGTGGCCCACAGCCAGCCGGTCGCGGTGGCCAGCGCGCACGAATGCAGCAGGAGCTGCTGCGGGCGTGTGCCTTGAGGTAGGGACGGGTCAAGTGCGTACAGGGAGGGCCAGTACAGCCCGGCGCCCTGGGCCAAGAGCAAGGACGCCGGGGGCAGCCAGCTGCGCGCGGGCTCACCGTGCAGCCCCAGCACGAGACCCCAAGCCAGTGCAAGCGCGCCCAGGATTAACAAACAGAACTCCAGCCAGTAGGACAGCTTCTGCCCGTAGTCGAGGAGGGGCGTCGGCAGTAGGAACAAATGCACCCAAGAGAACCAAAGAGTCAAGGGCTCGGTTAGGCCTAAGCTGATTTTAAATTTCTGCCAGTCGCCTCGGCCGCCTTGCAAGAAGCCTACTAAGACGACCAGTTCATAAAACAGCGCAAAGTAGCCTAGGTACGCCAGGCACCCGACAACAAAGGCTATGCATTCCCGTGTGTCAGTCCAATTACAGCCACGCCTGGCGAGCATTGCCTGGGCCAATTCGTAAAATGGGCCGATCAGCCTTGTGCAACCTGCGAGAGAGAGAGAGAGGAGGGGGATAGCGGGGGACAGGGGAAACAGAGGGACGAGAGGAAGGACGAGGGGAAGCACACCCCGCCCCCTTCTTCCCCCCCCCCCCCTTCCTCTTCCTCCCTCGTTCCCCCCTCCCCCCTCCCCCCCGTCTGTTTCCTCTGTTGTCGGGCAAAACAAAGTTTTCTTTTCCTCTTTTCATATTCCCGCGGATCTTGCGCACGGTGGCCGAGCCATGGCACGGACAGGACGCCGTCGTGGGTAGTGAGGCCCTTGTCCTCCTGGCACATTGACCACCGCCCATCCATTCATTCGCCGCAGGGTCGTGCTGGGGGCACGGTGCTCCGCTCCTAGTTTTCAGTGTCCCACGGAGGGGAGGGGGGGAGCGCCCCCTCCCCCCCCCCTTCCCCCACCGTCGCTTGTCTTTTTTCTTTGGTTCTGCACAAACATGAGTTCAGCGGAGACAAGGGGCGCGGGGGGCATGCTCTCCGAGCTGATAAGTGCTCTGCCGCCAGAATTGCTGGAGCTCATTGCCGACTGCTCACCCGCGTCCGCTGCTAGGCTGGGCTCGACCTGCCGTGGTCTGTCGGCCAAGCTCGCCCACTTACCCAGGCTGGCGCAGCAGAGGTACCTAAGCAAGTGGCATCAGGACCTGAGTGGAGCGATCGAAGAACTGGTGTTCGGGGACACCCGGGCCACGGCATCGGCATCCCCTACCACCGTGGCTTGGCTGGGCAGTCACAGCTACGCGCTCCCCTGCCTGAGCCTGCGCGCTAGGTGCCAAGACAGCTACGAAGACTTCTTGACAACTAGCCTGGAGCTCACGTTTTGTCAACCTGTTGAGACGCAAAGGGCGGAACTAAGCTTAACACTGTTCTGTACTGACGCCGCTGGTGGGTGTGCACACTGCGGCGACTACGACGAGGAATGGGGACTGAGCCTCTTCCTGCACATCTGTCCGCCCGAACGGAGCCGCAGTGCTATTGAAGCCGCGGTTCGAGAGATCGTTTGCGTGGACGTCCAGAACAAGCTGTTGGATCTGTACCTGAGCGGAGCCACCGTGGTGGAGCTGCGCACGCTGGCGGTCCACGAGCGTTCAGGGCTGCGGCGGAGAAGGCCCGGCGAAAAACCTTTTTGGCGCCTGTGCCCCATGTGTGCGCTGTGAACCAGCCCGCTTGCGCGGACTGAAGTGGGGGGGGGGGGGGGCGGGGTGGGAAGGGGGGGGCGCGGGGGGCATGCCCCCCGGGGCATGGTTTCCCGGGGCATAGAAGCTCTTAAAGTTCTTTTACAATTCAATCTTATGCCGTACAAAACCAGGACCTGAGTGAAACGATTGCAGAACTAGCGTCGGAAACGGGGGAGCAGGCAGTGTCCCGCTGCGAAAGTCCAAGCTACGCGATCCCTTGAATTGCGCATCTGCGACAGCTGTGACAGAACAGGATCGTTATGTTTAAACAAGATTTGCAAAATTAAAGCTTTTTTATTTTTGAAGCAAGCAAATCCTGGGATCGGTGATGAATTGTGCAACGAAAATTTGGGGGGAGTACAGACTGCGACAGTGTTCATGTTATAAACATATGATCCCGTTTGAACTAGGCGAGGGCACGGGGGGGAAGGAGCATGCCCCCCCGAGTGGAGGCGCGGGGGGGTATGCCCCCCGTTTTTAATCATGTATAAAGTAGAAGAGTTTTTATCAGGCCAAACCGGCGCGCCACAATGTCCCGGCGGGGGCCTCTTGATCTTCCCGACGACCTTTGCCATCTGCTAACAGCCTTGTATCTAGAACCGGAGGCCGAGGCGTTGCTTTATGCAACAGATCGTAAGTGCTTGATAAAGCACGCAGACAACCAGGGCAGGACTGCGTTGGCGGGTATTCTGTTATTGAAGTATTACTATAGCAAAAAAGGAGACGAGGTGACGGTCCCGGCTTGCATACAGGAAGAGCTTGTCCGTTGGATGCAGGAGGGACCTGCCCAGATAAAATTCAGCCCCTTGCCTGTTCCTAGGTTTCGCAGCAAAAAAAAAGAAGGGTATTGGGCCGCGGCGGGCGCGGCGGTTCGGCACATCCTGCGCCAAGGCCGCGACGTTCGGGACAAAAACCTGAAACTGAACCTAAAAAGTTTAGTCCTGTGGGGAGACCACGCATCCAACCAGCACGATTACACGATCCTCACCCAAGAGAATGGGGGCTACTTTCCCTTCGCAGCGCTCGACGGTCTCCGCACAGATCACCTGTGCTTGCACAACGTAAAGTTGCAGCTGGAAAAAAACCAAAACCTGGTCGTGCAAGAATGCCCCGTCAAAAGCCTTCGCTTGGTGCACCTAAGGCTCGAGCTGGCGGGAAGTAACGCTCTCCTCCTGGTCTCTTGTCCAGAGCTCAGTCGCTTCTCTTTCAGCCAGCACCCGCGCGACGACGGAATAGCTGCAGCCCCGGAGGCCTTGATGCTAGCTGTGGAAAACTGTGGAGGGCTGCAGAGTGTGAAAGTGTCTAGCGGCGGGACAGACAACAAAGTAGCAACGACCAACCGGCAGCCTACCCTGCAGATTGCAAGTTCAGGCATGCCAGGGAAGGGCTTGGATATCAGGGCCGCTGGCGTTTGGAATGTATCCATCGACGATTGTCATGCCAACAACCTCAGCCTACACTGCTTCGAAGACAAGGCGCCATTGACACACCTCTGCCTGACAGTAGCTGACAGCTCCGCCTTAGAACGAGTCAGCTTACCTCTCGAACTGCAGTGCAAAACGGCCCATCTTTGCTTTAAAGATTTAGGCAGCTTCTGCGTGCTGAGCCAGCCCACGCTCTGGGAAATCCAGGACGGAACATACAAGGCAGAATTTTGCGATTGCCCCAGGCTACAAACTATCTGCTTACCGACTGTCCTCAGGTGTCAGGAAGCACAAATTGAAGTCAGTTATTTGGAAGGACTTCGCGAGCTCGTTCTCCCAAAGCATTGCGAGGGTAGCAGGCTTGCCCTCGACGTCGATAGCTGCCCCCGCCTCCAATGTATCCGCACGGCCACTGCACTTACGACAGGCGTTGAAAAACCACGGCCAAAGCTTGTAGAAATCGACATTTGGAATTCGTCGTCGTCGGAGGACCTAAAGATTCTAGCGGCGGGGCTCAGCCTGAATATTGGCGTATTGCTTAGTGACATGAAAACCCTTAGACTCGGTCTAGACCAAAAAGAGATGGAAACTCTTAAACTGAGGATCCAAGAGTGTGACTTGCTAACACGGGTTGTCCTACCCCCCCAACTCCAGTGTCAACAGGCAGAGCTTTGTTTCGAGGGTTTGCCGCTCTTGCAGACATTCTCCATGCCTCAGGGCTGGCAGATTAGCAACCTGCTCAGGGTGACCTTTGAAGATTGCGACGGTCTACGGCTTTTCGAAGTGCCGCGTGGCTTTAAGTGCAAAGAGCTCATTTTGGACTTTTCGCAGAACGTGAGCATGCCTACGCTTCGTCTGCCCACCACAGAAAAGAGCTGGCATGAAAAGTTAACTGTTTTAAAACCGCCTGCAAAGTGTACAAACTTTGTCGAGCGGTTTTAATAAAAAAACGTGGCTTGGATGCTTCGGCGGCCCGAGGACGCCGGCGCGAAGAAGGCGTTGGCTAGCCGACACGCCAAGGCCCAGCAAGAGCTCAGGAGCAACACCATAGTCGTCGCGCCCCACAGGACACCGTCGAGCTTTAATTCAGCGTAAATTACACCGGCGAAGCGCGCCCCTGCTCCTCCTTCCCTGCCTCTCCCCTCTGCAAGGATATGCGGAAATATCTGCGGGAATATGAAAAGTGGGCAACGCCTCCACAGGTCGGCCTCCCCTCTGTTCATATCCCCGCGGACCCTGCGCACAGTGGCCGAGCTATGGCACGGACAGGACGCCGTCGGGGCCGGCCGGGGCTCCGACGGCGTCCTAGCACATTGACCACGGGGGCAGTACCATTCGCGCAGGGTCGTGCTGGAGCACGGTCCTCTGCTCCTAGTTTTCAGTGCTCAAGTGTACGACCGTCGAGTGGGCCGGATGCTGCGGCAGCCTGAGGGTGCCGTTGCAAGTGTCAAGTGTAAGGCTTTGTCGAGTTTTAATTCAGCGTGGACTTTTCTTGCACTTTCTTGGCGCCCTACTTTCTTGTACACCGTCTGTTCCATTCGCAACCCAGTGGAGGACGGCGTCCAGAACCGGCGTCGAATTGAACGGCGCGGACAAGATTGAGTTGTTGTTGTCCAGTATCAGAATAAATTAAAATCTGGTACAGGAATCGGCTTCTGTTATAAAAAAAGAGAAGAAAAAAAAAGAAAATGAGCTCCGAGAAAAGACGCAACACACAACTAGAGGGCAACACTGCAAGCACACGCTCATCACAGACCAAGAAAAGAGCCGGTACTACTCCCCTCCGTGGTGTGCTACGCCCCGCCGCGGCTTTATGCGCGCTCCATCACCGGTTTGGCGGCGTGAAGGAATGCTTAGAGTACTTAAGACCGCTAGCTAAGCCGGCCCGGAGGCCTGGAAATATCATGTTGGAGGCGCTGGACGACATATTGACAAAAAAACAATCGTCTGAGCTTGAGCCACGAACAGATTGTGTACTCGCGGTGCAGGACAGCAAACAGCAGGCACAACTGTCTGATACAGAGCCGGACTTGTACGTGGCTCAATGATGATGTCTTCCTCGCCTACCCAAAGGGCGCTAAAGTAGTCAGTGACCAGTGGCACGTCTTCAAAAGATTCGAAGACGAAGAGTCCCTGTTGGACGCGGCAGTACAAGCATATTTGCACACAATCACAGAATTGGTGCCTGAGGTAGAACGCGTGTGGGTGGTCGACGACCCTGACCTAGAATCCGACTACTGGTTCTGCATGCCCTACGCCGGCAAACGCCCAAGCGAACACGCCAAGTTCCAGTCGCCGCTCGAGGCAACTGACGCCATTTGGGACAATTGGCTCAGGGACGTGAACAGTTTTTTGCGTGAGTTAGCGGAGGCCCGCATTCTGTACTGGGACATGGCGGAGTGGAACCTGCTTCTGGACGACAAAGATCGGTTCCGGCCCATCGACTTTGAACACCAACGCCTGGCGATGCTGAGGTTTGAGCCGCAGCCCTCAGCAGACTTTAACAAAAACTGTCCCTACCTACAACACACACACAAAAGCCTGCAAAAGAAACCCGTGCGGGTCACTGACCTGCTTGATTTCTGTAACCGCGTGTGTGGCTGGGTCGTGTACAGTTGTTCCTGGATTAGGGTGCAGGAAAAGCAAAAGTCTAGGAGCGTACTTTTGACCGCGCTCCCGCACGCCCGACTGAAAAAAGGCCTGCTAGGCTCTGGGACGCGCGATTCTAGTTGGTTGTTGGCGTGTGCGCTGTGGTGGGCGGACCTAGAGAGCACCAAGGCGGGCCCACTCCGCTCGCTGTGGGTGTACTTGGAACAAGCCAAGGCTCGGTGCTCACAAACCCTAAGCTTTTGGCACCCTTTAGGAAGTTCTACCAAGGAAATCAAGTGGAAGAAGTCCCAATTATTCGAAACCGAGCTTTTGGTAGACGACAAACAGGGCTGTTTTAAACTCCAAAAAATACGTTATGATTATTCTTTTAAGTCGAAGCCAGACATGTTGCTGCGCTATCTAAGCCTCGAGTTTTTGCAGCTGGTCTTGGCTACCAACTTTGACCAGCTAGGCCCCGCCGAGCAACCTGCCTAAAGTTTATCCGGCGCCAAGAAAGTGCAATTTCTTTAATAAAAACTTCATCGCCCACGACCGCGGTGGCGCTTATTCCAATTCTATCTTATACAAGATGCTAGCCAGCCCGGGCCCGGTCGGTGTTGAAATATAAAAGGTGGGCCACTTCCTAATAAGAAAAAAGGATGCCAAAGCCCAGCCATCCGTTGATGCCGTGCCACAGCACGTCAATGTCTCGCCAGTACCGCGGCGGCAGCCAACGCTCCGCCCGCTCGCGCATGAAATCGGCGTTTCCTTGAAGGGCCAGCAGCTTGCCCGCGCAGCGTACCTTGTCGCTCGCCTTCTGCCACACGGCCTGGACCGTGGGGCCCCCCAAGGGCAGTTCCGCGCGGGCTGGGTCCAGCTTCAACCTATCGACGACGGCTTCGAACAGGAACGCCCGGGCCCTGACGGCCGGGTCCACATTTCTCTCAAAATTGCGCCGCAGCGCGAGGTAGTTCTCCGTCAGTTTCTGGTCGACCGCCTCCTTCAGCGCCGGGTTTCTTGCGGCGTAGCACTTGTTCTTGTGCTCTGCCTTCCAGTGCCTTCTCTGGCACGTGCGGTCGCAATACAAGTGCAACTTGCAGCGCCCGCAATTGCCGAGCGGCTGATCTTCAGAGTCGGGGCGCCGGCACGCCGCGCACGCCAAGGTATCGAGCTCGGGCTCGGCGGCGGGCGCGACGACGACGACGTCGTCTGCTGCCCCGGCCTTGCTTCCCTCCATTGTTTTATCTAGGGGCCAGGCGAGAAAAACAAGAGAGTGGGGATGGGGGGAGAGAACACAATTCTGGCGACAAATTCCACGCAAGAAAGTGGGGGGGGGGGGCGCCCCCCCCGCCCGGGGGAAGGGTGCTCGAAAATTTTGTTTGATGGGGGGGGAGCACAATTCTGGTACACGTTCCTTTTCCCCGGGGAAAGAGAGGGAAGGGGATGTGCCGCGTGCTGCCATTTCTTCCTTCTTCCAGCTGCCCGCCGGTCTCTGGAGGGGTTAACCTCTCTAAGATTTCAATCCAATCCGCCCCTCTCCTAGTTTCCAGTGTCAAGTGTAAGATTTCTTTCAGTTTTAATTAATAAAAATTTTGTTGCAGTTTTTGGCGCCCCACTCCAACCATGCTTCTTTCTTCTCCCTTTCTTAGTTCTCCGTGCCAACATTAAAATTTTGTCAGGGATATTGTTTAAATTTTTTCTTGTACACCGGCGAAGCGCGCCCCTGCCTCTCCCGTCCCGCCCACCCCCCTTTATGCTACTCACACGAAAATACTTTTCAGCCCTCTCACCTTCCCTAGAGGCAGGGAGGTGCAGAGCAAAGGGGAGCGGGACGACAAAGGTGAGAGGGACGACGAGAGTGAGAGGGGCGACGAAAGTGAGAGGGAGGGCCGCCGTGAGGTCTTCCTCACGGTGGCCCAGCCGAGCGTCTGTGTGGGATTTTCTTTTTGCGCAAGTAGATTTTGGCGCCAAATTCGCGCTTACGGCTGTTCCCCGGGAAAGCTAAGACGTACTGCCCGGCTGGACCCTGCCGGACGCACCCTACCTCCGGACGGCACAATTTGGCGCCAAATTTAGCTGGGGCCGTTCCGGGGGCCTAGCACATTGACCACGGGGGCAGTACCATTCGCCGCAGGGTCGTGCTGGGGGCACGGTGATCCGCTCCTAGTTTTCAGTGCTAATTCAGCGTGGACTTTTCTTGCACTTTCTTGGCGCCCCACTCTCCCTGTCCCTTCCCTCTCCCTCTTGGTTCTCAGTGCTAGGATTGAAACTTTGTCAAAAAAATTTTATTGATCTTTCTTGTACACCGGCGAAGCGCGCCCCTGCCCTTTCTTCTCCCGCTCCTACCCCCGATTCTCCGACAGTGACGAAAAGGATGCACACCCCGCCCCTCCCTGTACACGTCCTCAGACGGGGGGTGGAGGCAAGACAAATCGTGCTTGATCCTCCCCCCCGTATCCTCAGATCTTTTCTGACACCGTCCCCTCTTCCCTCCCCTGAGCCCAGGGGGCTTAAGGAGCAGGGGGAAAGGGGGTAAGACAGATTGATCCTCTCGGGCTCCTTCCTCTCTTGGTTTTCGGTGCCGAATATTAAAACTTTGTCAAGTATTTTTTTTATTAAATTCTTTGTACATTCTTAGCGCCCCTCCCTGTACACGTTCTCAGTGCCAATATTGAAATTTTGTCAGTAAAACTTTTCATTAAATTTTTTTTGTACACCGGCAAAGCGCGCCCCTCCCCCTGAGCTCGGGGGGGCTCAAGGAGCAGGGGGGAGGGGGAAAAGAGGGACGAGAGGGGGGACAGGGGGGAAGCACATCCCGCCCCCTTCTTCCCCCCTTCCTTTTCCTCTTTTCATATTTTTCTGACCTTGCGCACTGTGGCCGAGCCATGGCACGGACAGGACGCCGTCGGGGGCAGTGAGGCTCTTGTCTTCCTAGCACATTGACCACCGCCCATCCATTCGCCGCAGGGTCGTGCTGGAGCACGGTGCTCCGCTCCTAGTTTTCAGTGCCCCAAGTGTAAGACCGTCGAGCTTTGATTCAGCGTGTTCTTTTTCGTACTCTCTTGGCGCGCGAGCAGGGCACAGACGGTGCCGGCCAGGGTTCTAACATAGGCTTTTAATTATTTCTTTTTTGTACGTTCTTGCCTCTTCTCTCTGCGAGAGGGAGGGGGAGGAAAGCACACCCCGCCCCTTCTTCCCCCCTTCCTCTTCCTCCCTCCTTCCCCCTTTCTTTCTCCCCTCCCCGTCTGTTCCCCTTGTTGTCGGGAAAAAGAATTTTTTTTTTCCTTTTTTCATATTTTTCTGACCTTGCGCACGGTGTCCGAGCTATGGCACAGGCAAGACGCCGTCGGAGCCGGCCGGGGCTCTTGTCCTCCTAGCACATTGACCACCGCCCATCCATCCATTCTCCACGGGGTCGTGCTGGGGGCACGGTGCTCCGCTCTTAGTTTTCAGTGCTCAAGTGTACGACCGTCGAGTGGGTCGGATGCTGCGGCAGCCTGAGGGTGCCTTTGAAAGTGTCAAGTGCAATGCCTTGTCGAGCTTTAATTCGGCGTAAATTAAATTTTCTTGGCGCGGCCCCCTCTCCCGCGCCCTGTTCTCAGTGCCAATATTAAAAACTTTGTCAGGGATTTGTTTTTTGTGTGATTCTTTTTTGTACGTTCTTATTATTCTAACCTTGCGCACGATGATGGCCGAGCCATGGCACGGACAGGACGCCGTTGGGGTAAGTGAGGCTCTTGTCTTCCTAGCACATTGACCACCGCCCATCCATCCATTCGGCGCAGGGTCGTGCTGGAGCACGGTGCCCCGAGAGTAAGACCGTCGAGCTTTAATTCAGCGTATTCTCTTTCGCACTCTCTTGGCGCGCGAGTAGAGCACAGACGGTGCCGGCCAGGGGTTCTAACATAGGCTACCTCAGCGACATGACGTGGGCCGGATGCTGCGACAGCCTGAGGAGGGCGCCGTTGCAAGTGTCAAGTGTAAGACTTTGTCGAGTTTTAATTCAGCGTAGACTTTTCTTGCACTTTCTTGGCGCCCTACTCCCCCTGCCCCTTCCCTGCCCTTCTTTCTCTCTCTCTCTCTCTCTCTCTCTCTCTCTCTCTTGGTTCTCAGTGCCAATATTAAAACCTTGTCGGGGATTTTTTTTTGCGTGATTTTTCTTGTATACCGGCAAAGCGCGCCCCTGGCCTCCCTCTTCCGGCTCCCGCCGTGTTCCCTTTGTTGTTGGC
This sequence comes from Paulinella micropora, assembly GCA_019918135.1. Taxonomy (NCBI): domain Eukaryota; phylum Cercozoa; class Imbricatea; order Euglyphida; family Paulinellidae; genus Paulinella; species Paulinella micropora. Next base: position 91,870 of record WBZZ01004022.1, read on the forward strand.
CAAAAAAAAATTCCCGCAGATCTTTTCATATTTTTTTGACCTTGCGCACGGTGGCTGAGCTATGGCACGGGCAGGACGCCGTCGGGGGTAGTGAGGCCCTTGTCCTCCTGGCACATTGACCACCGCCCATCCATCCATCCACCGCAGGGTCGTGCTGGAGCACGGTGATTTGCTCATAGTGTTCAGTGCCCCCAGTGTAGGACCGTTGAGCTTTGATTCAACGTATTCTTTTTCGCACTCTCTTGGCGCGCGAGTAGAGCACAGACGGTGCCAGCCAGGGTTCTAACATAGGCTATCGCAGCGACCTGACGTAGGCCGGATGCTGCGGCAGCCTGAGGGGTGCCGTTGCAAATGTCAAGTGCAATGCCTTGTCGAGCTTCAAATTCAGCGTCAATTCTCTCCATCTCCTAATTCTCAGTGTCAAGTGTAAGACTTTGTCGAGTTTTAATTCAGCGTAAATTACAATTTTTTGGCGCGGCACCCTCCCCCTTTTTACTCCTGCTCCCGTACCCCAACGAGGCCCCCGTCCACACTAGCCAGCCGAAACAGACAGACAGCCAACACGACCCCTTGCATGCCAGCACAGCTTGAGGCGTTTCGTGCATTCTTTTGTAGCTTCTGCGCTCTTCCCTTCCCTCCCTCCTTGCTCTCCCCCCTTGTTCTTTGAGCCCCCCGGGCTCAGGGGGCTCAAGGAGAACGAATATAAAAAAGGGAGGGGGGGGAGCGCCCCCCCCCCCTCTCCTTCTTTTTCTACGAGAAAACACACAGACAAGTAGGGGACAATTTCATTCTAGAAAGGAAAAAAAAGGAACACTGTATGGACAGCTGCGCCGCGCAACACCCTGGTACCACCAACAAAAAAAAGCGCCAGCTGGACGAAGGCAACAACTGTTATAGCAGCCAGAAGCGCGTAGCCAGCACCGAGCAGTTCGTGTGCACGCAGCATGTAGAACAACGGGAAGCATTACCTGAGCTCGCAGCCGCCGACCTCGCCTGTGGAACGAACCCCAAACTAAAAAAAAAGGAAGAACATAAAATTACGCCCAGCCCAGGAAAGGCTAAAAAAAAGAGTTTTGCTTGTTCCCAGTGCGGCAATTGCTTTACAAGAGCTAGCATCCTCCGAATACATATGCGGACACACACGGGCGACAAGCCCTACATGTGCACTGAATGTAGCAGTTGCTTTACACAGTCTAACAACCTCCAGAGACACCTACGGACGCACACTGGAGAGAAACCTTTTGAGTGTACTGAATGCGACTACTGCTGTGCAAGCTCTGGCGGTCTCCAAGCGCACATGCGGACGCACACAGGCGAGAAGCCTTACGAATGCGATCGGTGCGAGAAATGCTTTACAACAGGTGGCGCGCTCAAAATACACATGCGAACGCACACGGGCGAGAAACCTTACGCGTGCGATCGGTGCGAAAAGTGCTTTGTCACAAATAGCGCTCTCCGAATACACGTGCGGACGCACACGGGCGAAAAGCCCTTCGCATGTACTGAATGCGATTACTGCTGTACAAGCTCTGGCATTCTCCAAACGCACATGCGGACGCACACGGGCGAGAAACCCTACGCGTGCGATTGGTGCGGAACGTGCTTTACAACAGGTAGCGCTCTCAAAACACACCTACGGACGCACACGGGCGAGAAGCCCTTCGTGTGTACTGAATGCAACTACTGCGGTACACGCTCTGGCGCTCTCCAGGTGCATATGCGGACGCACACGCGCGAAAAGCCGTTTGCATGCACTTTGTGTAACTACTTTTGCGCAAGCTCAGGTGCTCTCAAAATGCACATGCGAACGCATACGGGAGAAAAGCCGTTTGCGTGCACTGACTGTTACTATTGCTGTACAAATTCTAGTGCTCTCAAAAAACATATGCGGACTCACACTGGCGAAAAACCTTATACATGTACTCAATGCGACTACTGTTGTACACAAGCTGGCGATCTCAAAATGCATATGCGAATGCATACGGGGAGAAGCCGTTTGTGTGCAACCAGTGCGGCACCTGCTTTGCCAGGGATGGCGGTCTCAAAAGTCATATGCGGACTCACACTGGCGAAAAACCTTACACGTGTGCTGAATGCGGCAGTTGCTATACACAAGCTGGCGATCTCAAAAGACATATGCGGATGCACACGGGGGAAAAGCCGTTTGCGTGCAACCAATGCGGCACCTGCTTTACCAGGGGTGGCAGTCTCAAAAGGCATATGCGGATGCACACGGGGGAGAAACCATTTGTGTGCACTGAATGTAACAGTTGCTTTACAGAATCTGGCAGTCTTAGAAGACACGCGCGGAAGAAGCACGAAGAGAGCAAAAACTGACAGCACAAATGTTCATTCGCTTTGTTCAGCAAGGCGCCGGCGGCTTGTACGAGAGAAAAATTAATAAAAATCCCTGACGAAATTTTAATCTTGGCACTGCAAACTACTAAAGGAAGAGTGAAGGGGGAGACTGACACTTGTTGCTCGTTTGGCACTTGTTTTCCCGCGTAAAAATACCGCGCGCCAGAATTTCTTTTTGCGCAAATGACAAGTTTTTCATAGTAACTTTGTTTAAATGCTGCTCGACAAAGTCTTACAGTTGACACTGAGAACTAGGAGAGGGAGAGGAAAGAAGCATGGGAGTGGGGCGCCAAGAACTCCTGAACTCATGCTGGGCGCTGGTATGTCAGCTAGCCAACGTCTTCTTCGCACCAACACCCGGGGGCCACGTCTTTTTATTAAAGTCGCTCGACAAAGGTTTTGTACACTTAGCAAAAGAGTATTTTTTAGTCTCGCTTTCGATTCTCAACAGGCCGCTTTGCCAGGCCGTCGCTTATGGCTGTCTATTCTCTTTTAGTTGCTGCTAGCCAAGGTTGGCCACCCCAAGGCCCATACAACCGGTACAACACTTGGGCAGCGCGAAACACGTCTTTATCTTGGAGGTAGATGTGGTGAGCGCAAGACCGGCGGCGCTGGCATTGCGGGCAGGGTCTTTTTCCTTTGGCCTGTACAATGATATCCCAATAGCCCTCAGTTCCGGCTGCCACGTGATTAGGTCTGTCTGACTCCTGGACAAATTTGTATAGAGACTGTACATATTGGTCCCAGAGGGGATGCATTGCTTCGGCGGGTGGCTGGACCACTGGGCCATCTGTGCGGGGATGGCGCCGCCCAGTCGCATCAGCCGCTTTCGAGTCTTTTTGTCTAGCGCCAGCATATCTTGTATGCTCTCCGTGTGTGTAGCTACCGCCCTCCATTTCAATGTCTTCATATGTCGCCTTGAGAATCAAGGCTATTGCTACCAGCTCTCTATTCTGACACACAGACCACAAGTTAATTTCAACATGAGCAGAAACAAACCAAAGCGTACCTGCACAAACGCCTCGAGCGTGCCCCCGTTGATATGGAAAAATGTATCAAGTTCAGCCCACTCTTGATTGAGTTTGTTCGTAGTCCTGCGTGTAGTAGTATTATCTTTTGCCCAATCGTACAACTCACGACCGCCCAAGTCCACCTGCATAGTCGACCCTAGTTATACACAAAGAAAACAGACACAAAAATTAACCCTCTCTTAGTTTTTAGTGCCAAGATTAAAACTTTGTCAAGATTCCTTCTAGCATCTCCCCGCCTCTCTCTGCGGGGGAGGGGGGCTTGCGCACCGTGCTCCAGCACGACCCTGCGTGGATGGATGGGCGGTGGTCAATGTACCAATTGGACAAGGACCTCACGACCCCGACGGAGTCCTGTCCGTGCCATAACTTGGCCACCGTGAGCAGCCTAGCCTGCCTTTAGTGCTAGTCCACCGCCTTTTTGTCCTCCCAGGCAGGTGGCTCAAAGGGTCAGAGAGCGAGCGAAGGACACGCATTAAAAGAGTCCGGAAAATGCAGGGAATTGTTGCTACAGTATTGGTTGCAAGAGGAAAGGAGGCGATGCAGGTGAGAAGTGCCAACGAAACGAAAGACAACACAAGCCTTGATTAACGGCCTGCAAGTTAGTGTAAGACTTTGTCAAGCTTTTTAATAAAAAAAAAATTCGTTTTTTTTTGTGTTCTCTCCCCCCCGGGGGGGTGTGATATGGCTAACAAAGGCAGTGCTACCGGAAAAACTCTGCAGCACTGCCTTTTCCGGCCGTATCGCCCCCTGCAGAAACAGCAAGATTTAGCGCCAAATAAACGGGCCGCTCCGGTCTCTTTCCGCGGTGTTTTTGCGGTCGTTTTCCCGCGCAAAAAAAACGCGCGCCGATTTTTTTTTTGTTGCGCAAATGACAAGTTTTTCATAGTAACTCTCCCCCCCTTCGGGGGGGAAGAGGGAGCGGGGGGAGAGAAAGGGGAAGAGAAGGGGGAAGGGAGGGGGGAGGGAGGAGGGGCGTTCCCTGTCTTCCCCTCCCCCCCCCCCTTTTCTCTCCCCTTCTCTTCTCCTTTAAGCAAACGAAAAAGGGGGGGGGGGGGAGGAGGAGAGAGGGGGAGGGGGGACTGCTTCTCTTCCCTCCCCCTCCCTTCCCCCCCCCCCTCCCCCCCGCAATTCCTTTGCGAACTGAACTTTTTCTCTTTCCCGTTTCTCGGATGAAATTTGTCGCCAGATTTTTTTGTGCGTGTTTCCCCGGAAAACCTGCCGGCTCTTTTTTTTTCGAGGTTTTCCTCCCCCCTCTACTCTCCTGCCCTTTTTCCCCTGGGGAGGAGCAGGGAGCGTTACGCTAAGAATGTACCAAAAAGAAATAATCACGCTAAGAATCCCTGACAAAGCTTTAATCTTGGCACTGAAAACGAATACACGATCCTCGCCGAGGGAAACGGGCGCTAGCGAGCTTGTTCTGCCCGAGGGCTGGGATATAAAGGAGTAGGTCAACGTGACTTTTTCAAGGAAACAGAAACTGACCAGTTCCCTTTTGCGCGGAGGATCTCGAAACAAATATAGAATTTAAAAGACCGGTGGCCAGAAAATCCTGGGTTCATTGTGTTTAATAAACTTTCTGCCCGAGGGCAAGGGCGCTTTTGAGGGAGCAACAATCTGCCCGAGGTCGCGTGCTAATTGTGCAAATATGGGGTCACGTGCAGGAATGGCTGCAACAACGAAAGCACCCAGGCGCACACCTCGTCCTCCAGCGCCTCCAGCTCCAACACTGCCTGTTGCAGTGCGAGGCACGGCCTGCCTGAGCGTGGGGCCGTGGACACACCCGCCGGGAGAGGGAGATGGCAGGGGGGGGGGGGAGAAGGAGCAGGGGCGCGCTAAGCTCGACGGGAGGAAAGGAAAGAGAGGGGTGGGGGGCTTAGCGGAGGCGCTTCATGTATTTATTATTTTTTTTGTAGCATCCGCGCCCTTTTCCCTTCCCCCTGTTCTTTGAGCCCCCCGGGCTCAGGGGGCTCAAGGGGAGGGGAGAATAAAAAAAGGGGGGGGGAGCGCCCCCCCCCCCATGGGCCTTGTTTCGACTACAAACTCCGTAATCGACGAGTGACTTCTCCAATGAGGCGGCGCACTCTCTGAGATAGCCCTCCCCCCGTCTGCGAGAGCGGGGAAGGAAGGGGGCGCGCCAAGATTTTGTAAAATACGTTTCATTAAAGCTCGATAAAGTTTTAATTTTGGCACTGAGAACTAGGAGAGGGAAGGGGCAGGGGGCGCCAAGAATATACAAAAAAAATGTAATTAAAAAAGTCTCGACAAGAGAGAAGGGAAGAGAGGGGGGGGGGGTGACTTGGTGGAGGCGTTTCATGTATTTATTTTTTTTGTAGCTTCTGCGCCCTTCCCCTCCCCCTTCCTCTGTTCCTTGAGCCCCCTAGGATCAGGGGAGGGAGAGGGGAGGTCTTGCATTTCTCTTTGTTTATCTCTGACACAGTCTTGCCCAATGCATCCGCGAAATCCTTTTGGGTGCTTTCGGCGTTACCTAGCGCGGACCGAAACGTGATGGCGCCCTTAGACTGTCGCGATAATCGGTTGTCTATTTCCAGCAAGAACGACGCTGCCTTTTGCACCAGGTCGCTGGCGTTATCTTTTAACTCGGGCAACCGCGGTAGTTCCATACTTAAGGCCTTGCGACACGGCTCGGGATTTAGTTTTGGTATCTGCACCATAAAGAACAAGAACATGGCGGCTGCCACTTCACGAGCGTCTAGCTCTTTTCGACCGGTCGCGTATGCAGCGCTAACCAGCTCTATCCCTTCTGGTAACGGGCGCGCCATCTGGGAATCTAACACTTGGTAGTTGTCAATGACAAACATGGGACCGCCTTGATGAGTGCTGAACCAGACCTTGGCGGGCCTTGCGCCAGGCCACACCAGGCATTGCTCATCATCCGAACCCTTCACAAAATTATAGAGCGTTCGCCATAGCCTTTTGTAGCACGAGTCCATGTTAGATGTCGGTAGGTCTTTGAGATTGATCTTGATTTTTTTTTGCAGCCCACCTTTGGGTGCATAGTAAATTTTGACCAGTTCCTCACAGGCATCGGATGGAACTCCCATGAGCCCGCGAGCGACCATGTCCACAATCATGTTCCGTTCTCCGTCGTAAATAGTGTACAGCCACAAGGCGGTCTGTTCGCTCATATTGTTACGCACAAACGAATCCAGGTCGGTCCCCGCCACTGACAGAGATGTTGCAAAATAGACCACGCTTTGGTGGGGGAGGGCTTGGGCCCGTCCGCGAGAAGACTTGTAGCGAAAGGTATACGCAGAGGTGATGAAATTAAACACCCATTGTATGGGCATGTGCAAGCAAGAGAACACGTGCAGTTTGTTCGTATGAAAAAACATCTGGGTGGCGGGTTGCGGAACGATTACTGCTCCACCCAGATTACTCACTGTTCTGAAGTGTTGATTGTACTCTTGCAGTGTGCATTGCACGTATTCGAGACTATCTGCCATATTTTTGCTAGCTCTTTAGAAAGTGCGATTTTTTTATTTATTAAAGCTCGACGGTCTTACAGGGGGAGGGGGGTGCCTCCCGCCCGTCCGTGTCTACTTCCAGACTCTCTTGTCGTATTGCACCGTTACCGACATACAGTGGAAAGAAGGTGCCCAGCGGAAAGGAGTACGTTACGACTTGCGCGGGGCGCCACACCACCGGCAGCTCCAGCAGGGTGCAGCAAGCTACTATTTGCGTACTGCCAGTTGGCCGGTGGGGGGGGGGGAGTTATGTTTCCTTCTCCTAAACTCCCCCTCCCTATCTCTTCTCTCGCCCCTGTCCTTTCTCTCGCCCTTGTCCCTGCCCTCGTCCCTGCCCTCGTCCCGCACCTCAGAAGAGGGAGGGGGGGACGGCAAAAAAACTTGGTCATTCGCTCAAAGCAACCAGGCGCGCACCTCGTCCTCTAGCGCCTCCGGATCGCACGCCAGAGATGTCCAGTATAGTAACTATTTTAATAATATCCTTAACTAGGGACGGAGTGTCGACCTAGACTCGATTATGAGCCAAGAAGCCGAGCCCGACTTTGTCGAAGAAAAACTTACGACATGGCCCTCGAAACTGGATCTCGCATTGGAGCAAATACAGGAAGAGTGGCTGCAAAAACTGGCACAAATTCTGTCGGGTGTCTATAACGGGTTTGAGCTGACTTGGGAAGGCCAGTGTTTCAAAGATCTCAAATTTACAAATAAGACCAATCATGCGCCTGTTCTTGCGCAGTGGATGGCATTCCTGTCAGCCATGCCCGTTGGTAAAGCAGCAGCAGAACCAACTGCCACGATCCGCGTGTTCCTAAATCTCAAGAGATGGTCGGCGAAAGAGAGTGCGTGGGGAGAAATCTTGACTGCCGTGCAAGTTCTGCTTTTAAACCTCAGGGTCCAGCTGTACAGCCTTAACCGCAAAAAAACCTTTATAATCACAGATTTGGCTCCCGCCTGGACTTTGACGATGGGGGCGATTGAGCAAAAGCTGGGCTTTCGGCACAAAGACACCAGATATCTGGTGGAGGTACGCGAGCTGCCCAAGCTGCACTACAGTCTTTGGCCGAACGAACTATTGCTATTTATCTCGGCATGGCAAAAGTGTGACGCGGTCATACGCGAACAAATACTCACAGAGCCCACAGAGCAAACGGAGCTTGTCGAACTGAGCGCTGTCCTGGAAGAAGTGAAGCAGTGGTGCCAGAATAAAGCAAACTCTACCCCTAAGCGCGCCGAACTACGAACTGCAGCAAAAGAGCCGTTTCTACGGCGCATACAAGCCAGGCAACAGTGGGCGGGGAAGGAGGAGCTGTTCAGAAAATTCGAAGACGCTTTAGAGAATGTAGATAAGCGCCTGTGTGATGTAGTTAATGAAGGTAAGGAACGTGGCAAGGCTGTCATTGAAGCGCTCAGTAAGTTCAGCTATGAGGACGATCATGGTAAGGATTGGTTAACTAAGGAGTACCCGGTATGGTTTGCCGGAGCCTGGTGTCAGGCAACTCATGTGCACATACTCGACGAAAAACTAGTGGTCGAGGCCAAACGGATGCTAAAGAAAGAGATACCAACTTCAAAGCAGCAGGAAATCAAACAGTTGCTGAAGGAATACGACATTATCTGCACAGAGCCTAGAATCTGCCCAGTCTGTGGCAAGTGGGTTCGTAAGCGAAACGCTTGACATGGCACAAAAGTCGTCAAAGAAGCTAGGGCGCGGTGTAGTCCTGCTTGGCGTACACTGAGAACAGGGAAGCAGGAGAGGGGAAGGGGACGCCAAAAAAAGTGTGAATTTTTCTTAATTAAAGCTAGTTTCTGCAAAAAGGGAGAGATAGCCTAGAAATGCGAGCGGCGCTTGTATTTGGGGCTTGCGCAGCGCTGGCCCTAGCCGCTCTTCCCCCTCCATCCCGGGGCTGGGCGCCGCCGTGTTGGACTGGGATATAGACCGGCTACGAGACGCCAGCACGAATTGTCTTAGTCCCCCCTTCCATTTATTTCCCCTGCTCCCCCTTCTCTCTTCGCTCCCTCTTCTCGCTTCGCTCCTTCTTCTCGCCCCGCTCCCTCTTCTCGCTCCGCTCCCTCTTCTCGCCCCGCTCCCTCTTCTCGCCCCGCTCCCTCTTCTCGCCCAGCTCCCTCTTCTGTACAATAAGTATAAACAAGCGCAATGGAAACAAAGCGCACCAAATGCAAGCACGGCCCCGACTGCGTACGGTCGGTACGGTTGGTGCTTTCGGACGCAGGGCTGTTAGCCGCGCTGCGCGCCATGGGTGAGATGGCACTGACATCTCGTGACCAACATGATGCCAAGGCAGGTCTGGACAAGTTACAAAAACAGCTCGAAAAGACATTTGTCGCGAAGGGCTTGGAGTCCAAACTGGGGGTTTTCAAGCAATTGGCGCAACGAAGGGCTTATTCGAGCATGCAAGGTAACCCCGGCGGCCAATTCCAAGCTCTGGACTCGGAATCGCTGCAGCATCAGTGGCAGACAGAGCTGCAGAAGCTAGAAAGCAAGCTCGCGTGCCTGCAGCTTTCCGACGCCGAGCTCGTGGCCGCACTGCGGGGCGTCGACGAAAAGTGCATGGCTTCCACAAACTCGGCAACTCAGCAACTTGGCATGCAGATGCTAGAGGAGGGATTAAAAAAGAGCTACGAACTAGCCAGCGTCGACAAGATGCTCGACAAAGTGCGCCAGCACCTGTCGGAAAGAAACCTAAAATTCTCTGGTTCTGAATATTACAAACAGCACCAGGCCGCCTGGGAGAAATTTGTGCAAAAATTGGCGTTTAAAGTAAAGAATGCTGGCCGGGTACGGCTGTCATTTGCAAATGATAGATTGCTGTTGGCCGCGCTGCAGGCTATGGGTGTGCCCGACCCAGCGGAACCTGTAGACCTGACTAAACTACAGGCACAGCTAGAAAAAACGTATACGCACGAGAGCGTAGAGGCTAAACTGGACTATTTCAAACTCTTGGCGGAAGGGTTGGGTCGTTATCGCAAGGGGGAACAACCTCCTCTCGTGTATACGCAAGATCCAAGCCGTCCTTTGCGTCCAGGGGAATTCTTCAATGATTGGATAAACAGACTAATGGCCATACAGGACGACATAACCCGTCAAGCGCGCTTGACCTTGAGGCTCACGGACGCGGAGCTGGTGGCGGCGCTGCGCGGTGTCGACGAAAAACTCATGGCTTCCTCCATCCTTAACGATCAAAAACATGGCCTGCAAAACATGCTCAAGGGCCTAGGGGAATACAATCTCCAGAGTAGCGTCGACGATAAGCTTCAAGTTGTACGGCAGCATCTAACAGAAAGAAATGCACAGCTCGGCCAAGACGCAGAACGCCTGGCTGCCTGGGACGCCTTTGTACAAGAGCTAGCGTCCAAGGCGAGCGATTTGGATCAAGACGAGAAATGCCCGGTATTGGCTTGGAGTCAGCTGGGAAACAGGTGCCAGGAGGAAGCAGGGACCGTCATTGAGAGCGGCCGACAGCTGGGCAATGGCGTGGGAGCAGCTTTGCTCGAAATGAAGAAGAGGATGAAACGCACCGTGATCGAAGCGACCGGGCATGAGCAGGCATTACGTATACCGCAAGAGCTAACCCCTGCAGCTCTCAAGGCAGACTTATCCAAGTACAGTGTAAAATTTCAACAGGCCGACAGTTATGACCTACAAAACGCACTGTACGACCAAGTCCGAGGTGACTTGCTGCAACGCTATACGTCCGAGAGCGTGGACAGATATTTAACGGCTTGGTACAATGCATTCAGCGATCCAGTACTGGACGACGGTGATGGACGCTACAAGCTTACGAGAGTCAAGGATAGCAGAGAGCTCAAAAGAGATTGTACTCTGTGGTGGACCAAGCAGGTGGACGGGGCAGTGGATAACTCATTGCCGCAGGCATCAGCGCCGCTGCTGTCGTACAAGCTAGACAGGACCGACCTGTTGCCAGTGGAGCCAGACAAGATTAAGAGATGGCACGAGTTCAAAAACGATACAGGCACATATAAGAACCAGCCCAGTACGACTTGGCAGGAACCCCCCGGACGCGTCGAGTACGTACTACGCCAGTACCTCCTGGCCAATGGCGGCCGCATCATGCTCGACTTTGAGTCTTAGCTTTTTCTTTTTTTTAAGAATAAGTGTTGTTGGAAAATTGGAATTGGCACGGACAATCCCGCGTTTCTGACCTATTGCCCCTCTTAAATAAACTCGCTTCTGACTTTAATAAAAAAATCCTTTTTTGCACACCAGCGTAACTAACAAAGAACCGTAAATCTAGTTCACCAAATCCTAGCTGAGTGCGCGACGACACCACCCCCATCTCTTCTCTCGCCCCTCTTCTTTGAGCCCCCCGGGCTCAGGGGGCTCAGGGTACGAGAATACCAACGGTGCTAACGTAGATATACAATTACGCTTTTTGTACGACGGCGAGATTATTGCTAGCCCATACTTTAGAGCGTTAGGCGCGCATACTAAGATACAAAAACTCGTTTGATAATCTCGGTTAAACCTACGTTGTACCAGTTTCGGTTTTATTAAAACATACTAACAACGGATATACACTCCAGTGTATACGAGTCTGGATTCGTGTGATCAGTAATTACGCCCGCCCTTGCAGCTGCGACAGGCGTAACCACCGAGCACAACACAAACAAAAAAAGGCCCCACGTGAAAGCACGACATGTCTAGTTTGAAAATCCATTCATGTCGGGTTCAGCAACGCACAACCGAGTGCCTCTGCTCTCTGTCCATGGAGGGCAAGCCTGAAAGAAGGGGCACAAAAAATCATTAAACTTTTTTTTTTAAAATCGGTCGGCCCTCTTGTTAAAACGAGAAAATTGAAAATATTAAAAGATATATTAGGGGAGGGGGAGGGGCAGGGGAGGGAGAAGCGCGATCTGTCTTTGCCTCACAAAAAAGAAACAGGGGAGGGGGGGGGCACCTCCCCCCCAGGTGCGCGTTCCAGCGATAGAGAGAAGGGGGACAAATCTGTCAAAGGCTTATAAAAAATAGTGAACGCGTGTGACTCCCCCCCCCCCAAGAAAAAGAAGATCTCCATGCCTCTGCTAACGATGGTGGTGGCCGCGGCTACGGGTGAGGACAGAGCAGCTCGATTGATTTGACAGAGAGAGAGACAGCTAGCTCCTGGGTGCACGCCGTGTGTGTGTGTATGTGCGTGTGGTAGCTAGCACGCTGGGCGCCACGGCCAGCGCGGCCGCCATGTCAGCAGCCCTGGCTACAACCGCCGCCGGGGCCGGCGGGGCCAGCGGAGGTGTTTTGTTTGCGTTGTGGGGCGCGACGACTATGGTGTTGCTCCTGAGCTCTTGCTGGGCCTTGGCGTGTCGGCTAGCCAACGCCTTCTTCGCGCCGGCGTCCTCGGGCCGCCGAAGCGTCCAGGCCACGTTTTTTTATTAAAACCGCTCGACAAGAATTTGTACACTTTGACATAAAGAGTTTTTTTTTCTTTAATTTTTTTCTTTTCAGTTTTGCTTGCAATCCTCAAGACAGGACTTCTTCAGGGGGGCGGTTGTAAAACATTGAGCTTTTCATGCCAGCTTTTTTCTGTGGTGGGCAGACAAAGCTCAGGCATGGTCACGTTCTGTGAAAAGTCCAGAATGAGCTCTTTGCACTTAAAGCCACGCGGCACTTCGAAAAGCTCTAGACCGTCGCAATCTTTAAAGGTCACCCTGAGTAGGTTGCTAATCTGCCACCCCTTAGGCATGGAGAATGTCTGCAAGAGCGGCAAAGCCTCGAAACAAAGCTCTACCCGTTGACACTGGAGTTGGGGGGTAGGACAAGCCGTGTTAGCAAGTCACACTCTTGGATCCTCAGTTTAAGAGTTTCCATCTCTTTTTGGTCTAGACCGAGTCTAAGCGTTTGCATGTCACTAAAAAATACACCAATATTCAGGCTGAGCCCCGCCGCTAGAATCTGTAGGTCCTCTACCTTGGACGCCGAATACCAAATGTCGATTTCTACAAGCTCGGGCCGTGGTTGTTGAGCGCCTGTCGTAAGTGCAGTGGCCGTGCGGATACATTGGAGGCGGGGGCAGCTATCGACGTCGAGGGCAAGCCTGCTACTTTCGCAATTCCTGGGGAGAACGAGCTCGCGAAGTTCTTCCAAACAACCGACTTCGATTTGTGCTTCTTCCTGACACCTGAGGACGGTCGGTAAGCAGATAGTTTGTAGCCTGGGGCAATCGAAAAATTCTGCCTTGTATTTTCCGCCCCGGATTTCCCAGAGCGTGGGCTGGCTCAGCACGCAGAAGCTGCCTAAATCTTTAAAGCAGAGATTGGCCGTCTCGCATTGCAGTTCAAGAGGTAAGCTGACTCGTTCCAAGGCGGAGCTGCCAGCTACTGTCAGGCAGAGGTGTGTCAATGGCGCCTCGTCTTCTTCTTCGAAGCAGTGTAGGCTGAGGTTGTGGGCATGACAATCGTCGATGGACACTTTCCAAACGCCAGCGGCTTTGATATCCAAGCCCTTCCCTGGCATGCCCGAACTTGCAATCCGCAGGGTAGGCTGCCAGCTGGTCGTTGCTACCTTGTAGTCTGCCCCACCGCTAGACACTTGCACACTCTGCAGCCCTCCACAGTCTTCCACTGCTAGCGTCAAGGCCTCCGGGGCTGCGGCTATTCCGTCGTCGTCGCGCGGGCGCTGACTAAAAAAAAAGCGACTGAGTTTGGGACAAGAGACCAGGCGAAGAGCGTTACTTCCCGCCAGCTCGAGCCTTAGGTGCACCAAGCGAAGGCTCTTGACGGGGCATCCTTGCACGACCAGCTCTTGCTTTTTTTCTAGCTGCAATTTTACGTCGTGCAAGCACAGGTGGTCTATGAGGAGGCCGTCGAGCGCTGCAAAGGGAAAGTAGCTCCCATTCGCTTGGGTGAAGATCGTGTAATCGTGCTGGCTGGACGCGTCGTCTCCCCACAGGACTAGACATTTCAAATTCAGGCCCCTGTCCCGGACGTTGCGGCCTTGGCGCAGGATGTGCCGAACCGCCGCGCCCGCCGCGCCCCAATACCCTGCTTTTGTTTTGCTGCGAAACTCAGGAACAGGCAAGGGGCTGAATTTTATCTGGGCAGGTCCCTCCTGCATCCAACGGACAAGCTCTTTTTGTATGTAAGCCGGGACTGTCACCTTGTCCCCTTCTCTGTTGTAGTAATACGCCAATAACAGAATACCCGCCAACCTAGCCCTGGCCTTGTTGTCTATGTGCTTTAGCAGGCACTTACGATCTGTTGCATAAAGCAACGCCTCTGCCTCCGGTTCTAGATACAAGGCTGTTAGCAGATGGGAAAGGTCGTCGGGGAGATCGAGAGGCCCCCGCCGGGACATTTCGGCACGCGGGCTGCGTCTGGCTTTTGTCTTCTACTTTATATATACATATATAACTCGGGGGGCATGCCCCTTCCCCCCCCCCCCACGCCCCTTGGATACGGCCGAAAAAAGGTAATGCCCCAAGTCTTCCGGCAAAACTTGGTTTTTCTAGCCATATCACACCCAGAGAAAAATTTGGCGACAAATTTCGTTGCCCCAAAAAAAGAACAGCGAATCTAGTTCGTCAAATCCTAGCCGAGTGTGTCTCCCCCTCCCCTATCTCTTCTTTCGCCCCTCTTCTTTCTGTCGCCCCTGTCCCTTCTCTCGTCCCTCTCCCTGCCCTCGTCCCGCACCTCAGAAGAGAGAGGGGAGGGGGGGGGGACAAGCAAAAAAACTTAGTCATTCGCTCAACTCCCCCCCCCCAAAAAAGCGAGCGTTTTTTTTTCTCTTGTTGGATACGGCCGAAAAAGGCAATACCCCCGGGGTTTTCCGGCAGAATCTGTTTTTTTTAGCTATATCGTATAACACCCGGAATTTGGCGACAAATTTCGGGGCCAACAACCCACCAAGAGCAGCGGGTCTAGTTCGCTGGCATGCAAGGGTTGCGTTGGCTGTCCGTCTGTTCCGGCTGGCTGGTATGGACGGGGGCCTCGTCTGGGTACAGGGAAATCTTCCATTGGCAGGGAGCTAGAGCATTGGCCGGGCGGGCAGTGGCCATGTCAAGCGACTGGGCGGCGGTGGGAGCTCCAGCGGAGCCCTGCGAGTCGGCGAACAATGGCACGTGCGGCGCCGTGCACGTCTTCGCGCGTGTCAACGGGAGCTGGCGCAACGACACGGTGCTACGTCCGTACCCAGAGAGCCCCCACTCTGGTTTCGGGTGGTCCGTGGCACTAACCAATAATTCCCTGCTAGTGGGCGCGCCCTGGGCCGTAGCCTGCGCGCGGGGGAACGAGTCTTGCGGCGAACGAGGTCTTGCTCATATCTTTGCTCTCGGGGAAGACGGTAGTTGGCGGCAGCGGCAGGTACTGCAAGGGAGCGAGGACGTGCTGGGTTTTGGCTGGGCCGTCGCCCTGGGTTTGTCCGAGGCGCTGGTGGGGGCGCCCCTGACACAGCCCCTGGCGGAGGTGGCAGGCACGCCGGACCTGCCCACCGGCGGCTGGCACGCGCGCGGCTCGGCGCACCTGTTTCGCCGGGCTAGCACCAATGAGTCCTGGACTCTCCAGCACACGTGGCGACCCATGTATGAACGCCCCGAGGGTTTTGGCTTTGCCGTGGCTCTGGACGAAAGAGGGGACGCCTTTGTGGGCGCGCCCTGGGACGATGCGTGCCTCACCGAGGCCGAGCCGCAGCTGTACCAAAACCTGCGCTGCAACGACACCGGCACCGTGTACTGGCTGTCACGCGGCACGGACGGGCTGTGGTACATGATGGGCTTCCTCAAGGCCCAGGTTCCTCTGCATGCACATTCCGGCTTTGCGCTGGCGTCCAAGAATCGCACGGTTCTGGTAGGAGCCCCTAACGCAGGTTATACCTTGCACAAGGGCTCTACCTGCGGCTCCGTGCATGTCTTTTATTACAGGCGGGTCTGGCCTATGAACGTCGCGACGTACTACGAGGGCGCACAAATCTACAACAAGAAGCAGTTAGTGTGCAGCGAGTGGCAGCGCCAGTTGTCCGACAGCGGCAAGATAAAAACCGTGTTCCTCGAGTGCCAAAACGAGAGCGAAGCTTGCACCGGAACTAACAGTGACCTGTTTGGCAGTTCGATCGCGCTGGCAGACGATGGTTTGCGGGCAGTGGTGGGCGCCTACTGGGATTTTCAGTGGGATCAAAGCACGGGCGCCAAGAGCCAGCGCAACGGCGTGGTCCGAATGTACAGCCGGGATGCAGGCCAAGGTTTGGATTGGTATGAGCACGAGGGGGGCCCCCGCGTCGCCCGCGAAGCCCGGCGCGGCCCCGTGGCCAGCGTGGCGCTGGCGAGCTACACGGTGCTGTGGGGGTCGCCGTGCCTGCCGTGGGCCGACTGCGGTTCGGCGCAGCCGTGCTGCGATGGCGACCACGTTTTCTGGCTGGAACGCAATCTCCCGTTTATGCCCGCGGAGCTATCGACCTTAGAACAACTGCTTGGTCTGACAGGGGCTATTTGCTGCTGCTTTTGCTTTCTGGCCTTGTTTTGCAACCATACGCTGAACGAAGGTTGCGACAGCCCTGGTCCCGCCGCGTCGACAAGCGCTGAAGAAGCGCGCGGGGGAACCTCTGGGCTGAACCGCGCGCTCGAGACGGTGGAGTCGCGTCTGCGCCACACAGGCCTGGGAGATGATGAATTTAACCGATTGCAAAATAAAGCCATGAGTCTGCGGTGGCAAGGAGCACGCACGCGAGACGAGAGTGCCCCGTGTGCCATTATGTAGCACCCACTTTCTCTCCCGCACCTGGATCCTCTGCGATCTCGTGCATAAGCCGCAAGGGGCGTAGCAGCTGCTGCTACGATCAGACCTGACCTCATAAGAAGGCTACGAACCAACAAAGTGCAAAAAGCTTCAATTTCCGGGGGCTCTTGCGCCGTCCAGTGTTCAGCTCAAGTGTCTGGCTTTAATTAAAAAAAGAAAAATCTTTTAGCCTAGGCCGGAGCTAGGTGTTTGCTTCTAGGGAAGGCCCCAGCGCAAAGCAAGCCACCACCTAGATCCGACGTCGCCCTGCGCGGCCTCTCTCCCTCTCCTAGTCCTCGGTGCCCAGGTGTAAGACCGTCAAGATTTAATTCAGCGTAATTTTTGTTTGTACTTTCGTGGCGCGCCCTCCCCTCCCCTGTCTCTCCCCACAGAAAAAAATTTAATAAAACAGCCTATCTTTTTAGCGCGAGGGTATCCGAGACTCGCAGGCGTTTTCTGGGGGGGAGACCATCCGCTGGCGTGAGCCGGGTCTGCGACAGTGTCACTCTCTCTTTGCCGAAGCCGTCATGCACAAACAGTTGCACTTTCTCCCGCCGCCGGCGCGCCAGGTCCCAGCCTTCCGCGGGTAGAACCGTGTCTAGTACTTTGGACGCACTGGTTTGCTCCTTGGCCGCGCGCAGCAGGATGTCGTAGCAGGACCGAAGTTGCACGAGCTTGTCCTGCAACAACTGCTCCACGTCGCCGGCCCCGCCGCAACTCAGCGGCACGGGCTCCGTTGCGCCCGGGGGTACGTCCAGGAGAAACTCAAACGAAAACCAAACGGTGGTCTCCCCGTGCTCGCTGTCGGGCACCGTCGTGCGCAACGAGAATTTGGACTGGCCCTGCTTGTTGGGCTGGCCAAGCGATCCTTTTAGTTCCGTACAGGCCGTGGGCTTGCCAGTGAACAGGGCTTCGAACCAGCTGAGTTGTGGCCGTCTGGCCAACGACAGCAGCCAAGAGGCCGTGCGGACGGCGCTGGGGAGCTGGAATTGCCGGCACTGGTCCAGGGCATGGTCGGGGACCCGTGGTGTGGCGTCGTCCTCGGAGTCGTCGTGGTGGTCGCAACCGTCATTTGCGCCCTCTGCACACTCTTCTTCTTCTTCTTCTTCTTCTTCGGTCCGCCGGTAGCGCACATGAATATTAACCCGGCAGCCCGTGGCCACGAGCGCGGTGCCCGTCAGTCCAAACACACTGATGCTCTGCAGAGCAGCGAGCGTCGGCCTCGGCTTGAGGGCAGAGACAGTTTGTAGAAGCCTGGTAGGTGAATGGACAGGGGTCGCCGCGCTTGGTTCGATGGCCATGCTTGTTGGTCGGATTCGGATTTGCAAGCTTGGCGTTTGATACGTTAGACCAAAGGAGACAGGCTTTTGCTTGGCTCACAATGACATTTTAGAACGGGCGGGGCACCCCCCCCCCTTCTCATCATTTTTTTAGGGCCGTGGTCAGGAAGAGGTAGCCGGGAGGATCAGGCGGTGGGGACGGACAATTGTGTTTGTACGCCTGCCGGAATGCTTGCTAGTCTCCGCACCCCCAAACGCCGGTGCCGAGCAGAGCGCAAGTGCTTAGCCTCCGCCGCACTCGTCCGGCAGCGTGTTCAAGTGTCTGGCTTTAATTAAAAAAAAATCTTTTAGCTTAGGCAGGAGCTAGGTGTTTGCTTCTAGGGCAGGCCCCAGCGCAAAGCAAGCCACCACCTAGATCCGGCGTCGCCCTGCGCGGCCGCCAGCGCGTACCGAGCCGCCCTTGTTTTCTGTTTGGCGCTTGGGCTTTGGGCCATGTCCGAATTTTCCAGCAAAACTTAGGTTTTCAGCTATATCACGCCAAAATAATACAAGTATGTTCAGCATCTGTAGAGCGTTGGTGTCGTTTTGTGAAGAAGCAACGGCCTGCAATTTTCCGGCAAAGTCTAGGTTTTTCAGCCATCTCACACCCCCGAAATTTGACAAGTTTCGTTGACAAAAGAGCAGCGGGTCTAGTTCGCCAAATCCTAGCCGAATGTGTCTCCCTATCTCTTCTCTCGCCCCTTGCCCTTCCCTTGTTCTTTGAGCCCCCCCCCCCCCGGGCGCAACGGAACCCGTGCCGCTTAGTTGCGGTGTGGTCGGCGGCTGCCCGCGGCACTGGCCAACAAAGTATATTGGCACGTTGAAACTCTTATTTGCATTGTACCAGCGGAGCAGTTGTCGTGCATCCATACCATGAATGGTGATGGGGCTCTTGTGCCGGACACCCCCACGCTAAAAAGATACACTGTTTTTATTATTTTTTTCTGTAGTACTTCTTAGACATTCTGTCTTTTCTTCTGTGTCAACCATCGTACCATTCGAACTGTTAGAATGAAGATATTGCCGTACTTTCCTCGGTTGATTACGGACAGTGTCGCTGCGATAGGTCTTCAGCAATTCTTTCTCCAGTTTCTCGATCTCGTCCACTTGATCTTTGTCGTACGCAGACATCAGCTTTACATCAGGCAAGCTCTCCAGTTCTTTCACCAGCTATCGTCCGTCTTCATATCCTCGCGGGGGTAGCCCTTACCTAAGGGGCGAGTGTCTCCACAAAGGCATTCCACTCTTCGAGCCTTTGTTGTGGCGTCCAGGAACGAGCTGAGCTTTCTGGCTGATGAACATAAATCCAGACTCTTCCCAGCTCTCTAGAAACGCTTCTTTCCCTGTAAGTTTTCATTAGCTCCTTCTCCAGTTTGCCTATCGCTTGACGCTGCGACTCCTGGGACAGCGACATAGCGTTTGCATCCAAGCCCTGCAGTGCTTCCACCAGTTTGGCATTCGAAAGGTTAGCAACCAAGAGCTTAGCACCCGAGGACTTGTACATGACATCCTCCAAAAAACTCTTCCAATCCCTAAGTCTTTCCTTCTCTGGATTCGTGTATCCAACAGAGCTTTCTGCCAGAAGATAAGCACGTACTTTTCCCAGCCCTTTGTCGACGCTGTCCTTGTTGTAACTTTTCTTCAGCTTCTGCTCTAGTATCTTTACTGTTCGAAGTTGCTGGTAGTAGGGCCGCAATACAAAGCTTTTTTCTTCAAAGCTTTTTTCTTCAGCAGCGTCGTCATCCAAGCGTTTCAACTTGGCCACCAGCTCAGCACCCGTGAGCTCAGCACCCGAGGGTGGCGTAGGGAGCATGCCCCTTACAAATGCTTCCCAGTCTGCAAGCTTTTCTGCTGGATTCACGTACACTTTGGAGGTTCTCGCCTGAAGGTAACTTCGTATTTTTTCCAGCTCATCCTTGACGCTGCTCGCGCTGTAAGTTTCCTGTAAAATTTTCTCCAGTGTGTCGATTGCTTGATCTTGATCATCATCGTAGGGAGACGACATAGTAACATTACTTAGGTTCCGCAATGCTTCCACCAGCTCAGCCCTGCGGAGCTCAGGCATAAACCCGTTTACAAAGGTTGTCCACTTTGCAAGCCTCCTTGCTGGCTCCACATAAATACCTGAGGTGTTCTCCCGAATATATCTCCGTACTTTTGCCAGCTTCACGTCGACGCTTCTTTTCGTGTAAGTTTCCTTCAACTTTTGTTCCAGCTTGTCTATCGCTAGACGTCGGTTTGACGGGTCAGGCGACGATATAGCTTCTGCATCTAAGCCCCGCAGTGCTTCCACCAGTTTAGCATTTGAAAGCTTAGCGACCAGGAGCTTAACACCCACGGCCGTATACATGAGATCCTCCAGAAAGCTCTTCCAATCACTGAGTCTTTCTTGTCTTGGATTCGTGTATCGAGCTGAGCTGTCGCCCAGAAGATAAGCCCGTACTTTTCCCATCTCTGCATCGACGCTGCTTGCGCTGTAAGTTTTCTTTAACTCCCGCTCTAGCATGTCCATTGCGCGACCTTGCTGCTCCGAGGGCCACAATACAAATTCGTCTTCAGCTTTATCTTCATCCAAGCGTTGCAGCTCTACCACAAGCTCAGCGCCCGAGAGCTCTGCGCCTGAGGGGGGCGTAGGCAGCATGTTCCTCACGAATTTTTCCCATTTTGCAAGCTGTTCTGCTCGATTCACGTAAAGTTCGGAGGCTTGGTTCTGAATATGTTGCCGTATTTCGTTCAGCTCTTTTCGATAAAAATTTTTCTTCCAATTGAGATTTCCCTCCAGTTTGTCAATTTCTTGAAGTTGATCGTAGTGCGATGCTGACATGGTAACTTTACTCAATTTTTGCAGTTCTTTTACTAGCGGACTCCGTTTCGACACGCAACGAGGCCGCATGCATTTCGGCTTGGTTGTCTGCATGACCTAAGTAGCATGTTAGCATTATTACAGAGAATCAAGGCATCGCTATGCATTCCTTAAAGATTCATGTGTTTGGGTTTGATGTAGAACAATGTACTTGTATTGTTTAAAACACTATTAAGAGTAATCTTGCATGGGGTGACAAACAAAGGAATTCTTTGCAAAGAAAAAGGTCTGTCCTCTCCCCTCCCCCTTTCTCCCCCCCCCCCCCTCTTCCATCCTCCCGTTCTTTTTTCCCTTCTATTCTTTCTCTGTATTTTTTTAGAGAGAGCAGGTACAGGAGGAGTAAAGACGAAAAAAGAAATCAGCAAAGCAGTAGTAGTTTGGCCACGGGGAAAAAAAAAGAAAAGACGCTCCCTCTCTTTATAAATCTATGTCAGCTCTTGCTTGCGGCAGATGCGGTAAGAGAAAAAAGAATAACAGTACAGAAACGCAATCCGTGGCAGTGTCAGACGCCGACGCCGAAAAATGGCGCTATGTAGCAGGCAATGTCATCGTTGCTCGACGTGCACCTGATGGTAAGCTTGTGAACAGATGCTATTGCAGACAACAGCGAAGCTAGGCCTGGCCGAGTTACAAACGTTTAATTAAAACAACCCTTAAAAAAAAGACTTTTGACGGCCCTCCCTCACAAGCTGCAAGAAGAAGGGCAAGCTTGCCCTTTCCAACCCGCATCTCAGCCCCTTGCCCCCTGCTCACGCAAAACTCTTAGCTGGTGCAGCTCGAGAGCTTGCGCCAGGCGCTCGGCTCCGGCGGTGGTGACTTGCCCGGCCCTGCCCAGTTCTAGCGACCTCAGGTCCGCTAGCTGTTCTAAGTGGACAAGTCCCTCGTCAGTCACTTCTTGACAAAGCTCGAGGCGCAGCTCGCACAGCCGGGTAAACCGTGCCAGGCTCTTTAGCGTGTAGTCGTGGATGCTCACGTTGAGTAGCTGCAACCGCCGGAGGCCGCTGGGCAGTTCGGCGAGCCACGCGCCGGCACACCCGCCCTGGAGCTCTAGCCCGAGGCTGCGCAGCCCTTGCCAGCGCCGCACTGCCAGGCGCAGCCCGCCGTCGGTCAAGCGGTTGCAGCCCAGGATGGCCACCGTGTGCAGGCCCGGCAGGTTGAGGGACGAAAGCACAGGACGGCGTCTCTGCCAACACCTTCGGGGTACGCACTCCGATCCTGAGGGGGGACGATCCACTGTCTACTTCCTGAGCTTTCCCAGGACTCGAAGACCGCGCTCTGGCTCGTCCAGCCAAAGCGCTCGAACATTTTCGCGTCCAGCACGTAGACCTCAGGCAATAAAAGACTCTTGTCTGGTTTTTATCGTTTCTTTGCACAAAATGTACCCGCGCCTCGCCTTCACGCGTCTGTGGGCGCAAAGTCACGCGGAGACCAGCCCAGACCAGGACGAACCCTTTGGCTGGCTCCTTGCAAGGCCGCAGCCGCAGTGCTTCGCCGTTGCCTAAGTCATAGCCATAGCAGTCGAGCGTTTTTTTGTCTGTGCTGGGCTGCCTTCTGGACGTGAGACATCCCAAGCAGGAGACCCGAGCTCAGCGAAACGACCGCGGCGCGCAACTCGTCTTCGTCCACGTCGCCGTCAGCTCGAATGCTCTTCCAATGGGCCTGCGCACCGGGCTCGCTGCTGTAGGTACGAGTGTCGCCTTCTCGGGTCGTTGCTTCAACCTCTAGACAGCGGCCTGCCTCGCGCAGGCTTAGCTGCAAAAAGCCGTCTGCGCCATGCTCTGGCGCAGTCAGCGTCAGCGAGGCGGCACTGACAGTCTTGGCACTCGCTGTCATTTGCAGCCCCTCCCCGTTTTGTTCTATTTTTTCTTTTACCGCAACTTTGGAACACAGCCCATCTTCCTTTTCCCATACACACACCCTTTTTCCCGTTCCTCTCTGCCCCTGTCCGCGAATAGCGCACGATTTAGCGCGGAACGGACAGGCCGGTCCGGTTCAGAGGGGGCAAGCCGCCTAAAATGAGGTTTGTTCTCCGGGGAAAAAAAGTGCGCCAAGGACTTGTGTTGGTGCACCAAGCTAGGTAGGCCTGTCCAGGGGGGCACGGGGGGAACGGGGAGAGAGGGAAGGGTGCCCGAAAAAAACTTTTTGATGGGTAACGCACAATTCTGGCACACGTTCCTTTTCCCCGGGAAATACGCACATACACATTTGGCGACAAATTCCGCGTAAGAAACAAGAGAGAGAGAGAGAGAGGAGAGGGGGAAAGAGAGGGTAGGAGGGGGAGGAGGGGGGGAGAGGGGGGGAACGGGGGGGAGGGGAGAACGGGGGACGGGGAAAACGGGGGGGGGGGGAGAGAGGGAGGGGGGGGGCGCCCCCCCCCCACCGCGAGGGTTAAGGAAAAGCCTGTCCATTTCCGTCCCATTTGTCTAACTTATCAAGCGCCACAAATCAAATCAAAGTACTTATTTTGTTCCTTTGCCAGTGGCAATGGTCATAGCAAGATCACTTGGCTCTATGAACTCTGTCTTGACAACAAGCTACATCTAAGCCATCCGACGAGTGACTTCTCCAATGAGGCGGCGCACTCTCTGGGACAAGAAAGCATGGCACCCCGAGCCGCCTCTTCAGCCCACGCCGGAGGGTTGGCCACGAGAAGAAAGGGTCCGGGAGAAAAAGTTCAGGCCCGCGCAGCCTCCTCCAGAGCCTTCCTTAGATTATGCGCCGTTCTGGAACGAGTCTGCCAAAGAGATGTCTAGGCAGTTACCTCTATACACAGGAGGCGGCCTGGCCAGAGCGAGCGCAAGCCGCCTGCCTATTTCTCTGAGCAGGGCCCTGGGTTACGGTTCCTGGAGCTCAGTCAGAAGGTACGAGCCGACAACGATACAAGGCCTGCAGGAGACCTCCTGGCAATCGCGACTTGCACTGCTGCCGGCAACCCAGGTCAACGCGAGACGTAACGCAGCCAAAGCAGACGAGACGCAAAACAAGCCGCCCAAGAAAAAAAAGTTCAGTCTGAACAAGAAAGCAGGTAAGACGCCCCCGCTCAAGACACTCACGTGCAGGATCTACCCAAAGACCAAGGATAAAGAAGTTAGGCGAGCTTGGCTGCGCAAGGCGTGGCTGGCATTTCGAGCAGTCCATACCATATGGAACGCAACGCTGGGCTGGCTGAGAAAAGAGGATGAGCGCTTCCCCTGGCCCAGCGAAGAGGAGCAGGAGCAAGGTCAACCCACGCAGGCTGCGAGTAAAAAGAGGCGGCGCCAAGAAAAAAAGGAGGAAAAGCCCGGCAAGCACAAGCGACAAAAAAAAGAAGAGAAGCCGCAGGAGCAGAAAGACAAGGAAGAGAAGGAGGAGACGCACGAAGAGCTCAAGGCCAAGAAAGCCAGAGAGCGTCAAGAACAAAGGGAGCGCCGAGAGCAAAGAAGGGCCGAGATGGGCGGTAGAATGCGCTGCTTGGGCGACTTTGATCTAGATACTCTGCGCCTGCGGTTTGTACAAGCGGATAGTGAATTTGTACGAGCCAGGCCGTGGCTTCTCAACGTGCCCTACGACATCCGCGCAGTCGCCATTCGTGACCTGCAAGCGGCAAGGGCCTCCGCCATCTCAAATCTTAGCCAGAAGGGCAAGTTTTTCCACTGGAAGAGGGTCAACTTTCGCAAGTGGGAGGGGCGCAGGTCAACGATTGCGATCTCGCACAGGGTCTGGGGGCGCCAGCGGGGCTTCTTTGCAGGCTTTCTGGGACCAGACTCAGTTACCTCTAAGGATTGGAGAAAGCAAGAGCGTAGGCTTGGGGCTAAGAAGCTTGAAATCAAGTACGACGTGCGCCTGCGGGTCGATCCCTTGGGTAGATGGTACTTACATGTACCAGTAGAGATAGAGCAGCGCCAGCGCGATTTCGCAGAGCCTGACTCCAAGCGTGTAGTGAGCATAGACCCGGGCGTGAGGAGTTTTCTGACCATGTACCACGCGGACTCGGGCGCGATAACCGAATGGGGCCGCGAATCCATCGCACGCGTGTGCCGTCTGCATAAACACATCGACAATCTGCTAAGCAAGGTCGCGCTACTGGCTAAGGACAGCAGCAAGAAGCGGAACCGCTGGCGCCTACGGCGCGCTATTACTCGACTGCGCGATAAAGTGTACAACATGGTTCAGGACGTGCACAAGAAAGCCGCTAGATGGCTGCTCGATAACCACGACTACGTCGTACTACCTTGGTTCGGAGCGTCGGGCATGGTGAAGGGCAAAACGATCTCACGGGAAACGAAGCGCAAGCTGCTTGCCTGGCGACACGCAGATTTCCGTAAGCGCTTGCTCAGCCTGCAACGAGAGTATATAGGTAAATGCAAGGTGCTGATCTGCAACGAGGAGTTCACCACGCAGGCGTGCACGCAATGTGGGGCGCTGTGGAGGGACATCAAAGCCGCCAAGACGTACAGCTGCCAGTGGTGTGCTCTCCAGCACGGGCGCGACATGAACGCCAGTCGTAACATCCTCTTGAGACTGCTGGCGTTGGGTCGGCAAGACTTGCACTAGTTTTGTTTAGGTCATTAAAAAAACTCGCACCAAAACCCTGACGTTAGGTCGGGTTTTGGTTGCTTTGCTTCGATCGGGGCCTCTGAGGAGGGAGGGGGATGTGCCGCGTGCTGCCCTTTCTCCCTTCCAGCTGTAGGAATCTCTGGGGAGGTTCACCTCCACAAGATTTCAATCCGATCTGATGCGACCTTGCCCTACCTTCCGACCGTCGAGTGGGTACAGATTAGCATGCACCCGCACAAGCCGGCGCTCCTCGCCGCTGATTGCTTTGGCAAGCAGCGCACCTGCCTCCAGCAGACCCGGCGTTAGGTCGAAACCGGGCGTAACGACGCCCGAGAACTTGTACGCGGTCCCGAAAGTAGCCACGTCGCGTGAAGTCACCGACTGGAAGCGTAGTTTGGCCCAGGCGGGGGCTCGCGGGTCAATCGTCTGCACTTGATCCCACGTGCGGGGCAGCTTGGACATATCCACGTAGGCCAGCTTGAAGAGCTCGGCACACAGCTTGTCTGGTAGCACTGCTCGTACTTCAGCGCTGGACAGCTCCACCAAACGGATGTCTAGCGCAAGTTGACGTTTTTTGCGCGGGGGCTCTGCCGAGGCGGCGTCTTGGGCGGCGTCTTGGGCGGCTTCCAGGGGTTTTTTGCTTCGCTCCGGCAGTGAGCTCGGGGCAAAGAAGGTATTAAAAGAAATGTTATGAAAAACTCGCAGTCTTTTAGATTTAATTAAAAACAACACTCCGTTTCTTCTGCTAGTTCATTCATCGATCGGGCTTAAAAACACTTGCAGTTCCCCCAGCAAACCTTCTCCTGCCTTGCGCGCGGCCTGGACGTGCTTCTCGGCTAACCTCAAGCTGGAGGATTGTTTCGCGATTATGGCGCTCACGTCACGCAGCTTTTGCATAAAGCTGTTTACCCTATCTTCCTGCTGGGGCTTCTTCGGGCCTGCACAGCTAATATCTGCTCCTGCCTCTGCCGCTTTAGCCCGCAACGACACAAGCAGAAACCTGACTACCAACACGAGCAGATCGGGGCAGGGGCTCTCGTTGCCTAGGTGTGACAACACGATGATAGGGCGCGAGCCAGCCCAATAAACCTCAAGCAACGAACTGCACTTGGCAACTGCGCCCTGTGCACACAGCACAGCACCCGCCAGGGGGCCGCTTTCCGGCGCTGCTGCGGCCTTGGCTAGGAGAGCCTCGAGGGCAGCTGTTCCGACGAGCATGTTGGCGCTGTTGGATTTGAGCTCTAGCCAGACCTCGCGGACCTCGCCCTTAAAGAGCCCCTGCACCGTCAGATCCGCGCCTCCGCTGTGAACGCGCGCGGCTGTGTCCACCACGTGGACCCCAGAGAGATCTCCGCCCCAGGACCTGCAGACGCGATCGAGCGCCCGCGCGACGTTCATTTCATGCAAGCGACCGTTGTCCCTAGGATTTTTACGTACCTCGGACAAGGAGGCTTTCAATGATTCGACCCGCCCTCTGAGCTGTTCAGCCCACGCGGGTTCCTGCCACTGCTCGCGCTGTGAAAGCGTTTCGACCATTCGCGCGCAGGTTAGGATATAATCTTGCTTGGTCGCCCAGGGCAGAGCCAAAAAAGCATCATAGCGCGCGTCGTCGCTCGGCACCCAGAGCTGTCCGCAGAGGAGCCGCAAATCACTTTCTCGTTCGCCCGTCGACGCGCCGCCCCCGCCCTTGTCTTCTTGCGCAAGCTTGCGTCTCTTGTCGCTAGACATGAGGTGAAACCTCGTCTGGTATCCTCCGCTCTTTTTTCTGCTGCGGGCGCGGGGGGGGAGGGGAGGGGAGAAAAAAAGAAAGGGACGCAACCCCCCCCCCCTCTCTCCCCCCTCCCCTTCCCCCCCCCCCCCTAAAGCCCTTCTTGCTAGCTGCCTTCACACCACTTTACTTTAATCCATTTTGCTATTTGGCTAGGTTTTTGTCGCACGCTCCAGAAACGGACAGGTCGGCAGGAAAGGTGAAGTCATTACTCGCATGCCGCACCAGAAAAGACGCACGGAAAAGGATGGAGATTACGACGAGGAAAAGCCGCTCTTTACCTTAGGCCAGCGCATGGACAAGGAAACACTGAAGAAGATCTCTACGCTAGAAGACGTGAATGAGTGGGAGCTGCCTGTGAACGCACTGCTGCAGTCATGCTCACTCATTCGAACCCCTGTCGAGTACATGCCCGGAAAACCGGACAAGAAAGGGAGGCCATATGGAAATGGCGCAGTTTGTAATTTGCCCCCCTGGATCATGCGTCTTGTCTCTGGCTCGTTTTATGAATCTATTGCCATGAACACCGCAGCAGCGACTATTTTGGCGCAGCTTGCAGACAGAGAACAGGCGTCCGTGCCGGCGCTGCTTCGCGGGTTTGCCAACGATGGGCAGGAGGCTATGCAAAAGCTGTTGTTGGAGCAGGTCAGAAAAGAAGATACGCCGAGCAACAGAACGTGGGCCAAGAAGCAGTTTGACTCGGTGATCAATCAAGAGCCCGTGCTGCGCAACTATGTAATTGATTGCCCGCTTATGCGCGACTGGTCACAAGCGTGCAAGAGCATGGGCAGGGAGCTGAAGCGCGCGGGAGCCTTTGCAGAAGTGTGGGCTTTGGTGAAGTCGCTGAGCGACAAACCCGACAAACTGACTACCTTTGTCTCGTACATTTACCAGCGAGAGGAACTGAAAATCATGATGGAAGTGATGAGCTTTTTGCAGTCTCAGGAGCTTTACACCGGGGTTTTTTTTTAATGATCAGCTTCTGGTTGAAAGCAAGCTTCCCCGAGGCGGAGAGAAAGTCTTTACAGACGCGAGGTTGGCGAGTGTTCGGGCTCACGTAAAAGAGGCGCTGGGGCTCGACGTCGAGTTCCATGGTGGTAGCTATTTGCCCACCGTGGAGGACAAAAAGATGCTTTATGGCTCTGTCAACCTACGCAGCAGAGGTGCTGGAGCTATCGGTTAACTATACTGGCAACGCCGTGTCGAGCAATAACACGTTGGAACGCTACCTGGAGCGCGTAGGGCACCCGCTTTTCCCGTTTATGACCCCGTCGTCCTTTCGTAGCGACTGGATAAGCTTTCGAAATTGCTCGTTCAACGTCAAGACCCTGGAGTATCGTAGCTGGGATGACTTCAAGGAGAGAAAAGAGGCGCCGCCGTTTACGGACCATTGGTTTGACTTTGAAATAGATTTTAAAAAACTAGCAGAAGCTGCAAACCACGGTGACGAATGGCTTACCCCGCTCTGGTCCCAAATGCTGAAGTTGCAGCTCAGCGAAGAAATGTGCTACGTTTTCGAACTGCTTGTTGGAAGGCTAATGTACAGGCTGGGAGAGTACGACAACTGGCAGGTGATGCCCTTTATTGTGGGAGACGCTGGAACAAGCAAGGGAACGGTGTTGGACATAATCAGCCTGTTCAAACCACAAGGTAAAGTGCGGTTCATGAGTAAGAACACGGAGGACAAATTTGGCCTGCAAGGTTTATATCAGAAAGAGTTGGTTATGTGTATGGACCTGCCCCATGATTTTGCAAGTGTATTAGATCAATCGATTATGCATAGCTGCATCTCTGGCGAAGGCATGGCTGTCCCTATCAAATACCAAACGGCTGTGACAGACCGTCGATGGCCGACACCTTGTATTATGGCGGGTAGTTATGTTTTAAATTACAACGACGAGCAAGGACTGTGGAAACGACGGCTTGCGCTGTTCCTTTGGCCCCGGACTACTGACAACGCGCGACCCGACCTCAAGGAGCGTATTGCCAAAGATGAGCTGCCCTACATTTTGCTCCGTTGCATCGCGCGCTACCGTAAGACTGCACAGGGGAAACCGGGCGCAGACTTTTGGCGAGAGATTGCACCTAAGGAGCTTCGACAAAACCAGAAATACGCTGAGTCTCGCATGAACGTTCTGGCGCGGTTCCTGCGCGAGGGGTCGAAGGAACACGGAGTGATTCTCGACCAAGGAAGGCTTACGCCGTGGGCAGATTTTATCTCTGCGTACGCGGGGTACTTAAAGGAATTGAAACAATGCGATGCAGATACAGACGACATCCCCGACAGCGCGCTCCGTAGAAACGGTTTCGAGTTCTTCCCACCGCCCCCGGGCCTAGGGGCCGGCAGGAGTGCTCACGAGAGGGACGGGCGCGTCCACTACTGCGTATACTGTCCGCGCAGCAAGTCCGGGCTAGGACACAAATGCGACCCCACGGGGGTCTGTCGAGGCGGTCTGTGCTGGCAAGTGAATTGTGGTGACGAAGGTCACCAGAATGCGGGGCAGGACAAGTCGTACGGAATCGTGAACATGCGGATCGTGCCGCGCAGTGAGTACGGCCAATGGCTGCTTGACACTACGGAGACCGGCTCAGAGCCAGGACCAGGCGAAGGCCTCGGTGTGGACGAATGGCAAGAAAAGGTTGTAGTCCTGATACTGGCAAACGAGGATGAGAGAAAGATCCGGCATGCGATCGAGGAATTGTTGAAGACGCACCAAAAGCTCGTCTGCAGTGTCGCTGGCATCAAGAATTTGGGACTTATAAAAAAGAAGTACAGCAAAACAGAGAAAAGAGCAAGGGAGGAGCGACGAGCGCAGGGCTCTTACAAGAGACCTCGGCTGGAAACCATTCGCACGAAGGAATACACTTCGGATACAAATAAATAAAGATCAGCCTCCAACGGAATAACTAATGTAAGTCTTTTTTGCTCATATCCATTTGTATCCGAAGGTTAGTATCGTTTTCTGTGCCGATTTCTTCATCATCCTGCCGTTCCTTGTGTTCATGTGGGTGCTTGTGTAGGCGCGAATAGGGAAGAATCTCACTGGATGACAGAGCATCACCCCCCAAGGTCCCGCCAATGACTTCGATGAATAGCAACCGGATCGGATTCCGTAACTGCTCGCTATACAACGAGGCAAGGAACAGCCAGCTATCAAGATCAACTAGAGTGAGCGTAACGTAGGGTAAGCCCTGTCACGCTCATCATTGTTTATTTGTGTTCGAAGACCTCTGTCTTTTCGCGTTCACTTGTTGTTTGACCCGCCCCCCCCCCCCCCCCCAAAGCCCTTCTTGCTAGCTGCGTACATCTTTTTATAATAACTGACGATTCTGGAAGCTAAGTGTCCTCTGTGCAAAATTCTAGATTTTGTCTCTTTTATTAAAATAATTTCGACGCTTTATTCTTGAACAGAAAAGCGGCAAGGTATCTATTTACACAAACTCTGCCTAGAGGTGAAATCGGGAGCAGGGGCAGCAAAACCCCGGGCTGCATCGAGAGACCGTATAAAGTTATCGACGAAAAGGAGGAGGGTTGTTCATCTCTTACTCCAACGCCACTGCCTGAACGGGGGTCTGAGAAGCAGTGCTGCGCTCCAGCGCCGTGTCGCGGTTTTTTCTAGAGGCGCTGAGACATAAACCGCGGGGGGTGTGTTGGGGTCGGGAAAAAAGAGAAAAAAAAACCCCGCCCGAGCAAGGGGTCGGGCTGTCGGAGCAGGGGCTTGGTGCCAAGCGCGCCCCGACTCAGCACCCGAGCCCTCGCTCAGGCGGGACCGGCTGCGCTCCAGCGCCGTGTCGCGGTTTTTTCTAGAGGCGCTGAGACATAAACCGCGGGGGGTATGTTGGGGTCGGGAAAAAAGAGAAAAAAAAAACCCGCCCGAGCAGGGGGTCGGGCTGTCGGAGCAGGGGCTTGGTGCCAAGCGCGCCCCGACTCAGCACCCGAGCCCTCGCTCAGGCGGGACCGGCTGCGCTCCAGCGCCGTGTCGCGGTTTTTTCTAGAGGCGCTGAGACATAAACCGCGGGGGGTGTGTTGGGGTCGGGAAAAAAGAGAAAAAAAAAACCCGCCCGAGCAAGGGGTCGGGCTGTCGGAGCAGGGGCTTGGTGCCAAGCGCGCCCCGACTCAGCACCCGAGCCCTCGCTCAGGCGGGACCGGCTGCGCTCCAGCGCCGTGTCGCGGTTTTTTCTAGAGGCGCTGAGACATAAACCGCGGGGGGTATGTTGGGGTCGGGAAAAAAGAGAAAAAAAAAACCCGCCCGAGCAGGGGGTCGGGCTGTCGGAGCAGGGGCTTGGTGCCAAGCGCGCCCCGACTCAGCACCCGAGCCCTCGCTCAGGCGGGACCGGCTGCGCTCCAGCGCCGTGTCGCGGTTTTTTCTAGAGGCGCTGAGACATAAACCGCGGGGGGTGTGTTGGGGTCGGGAAAAAAGAGAAAAAAAAACCCCGCCCGAGCAAGGGGTCGGGCTGTCGGAGCAGGGGCTTGGTGCCAAGCGCGCCCCGACTCAGCACCCATATCCCCCACCGGGGTAGGGGTGCGTGTTTAGGGACGGGGGTTTTACACACATCCCTCCCTCCCCTTACCTCTTGTCAAAGTTAAAAAAATCAAAAATTCTAAATTCATCAAGACAGAAAAAAGACACACAAAAAAAGAGAATGAAGGGAGTGGGCGGCGAAAAGGTCTCTGGGGGGACGGCGGGTTGCCACTGCGCCGTCCCAGAGACCCCCGCCTAGGCCCGCGTCGATAGAGGGGTCAGCTGCTTATCCTCTCCTCTAAAGCATAGAGAGCTAGCAAATCAAATCAGAGAGAAAACACAAGAGAAAAAAAAAGAGGTGAATAGGGTAAAGAAAGTAGTAAAAAAAAGAAAGAGGGGTCTCGTTCTGACGAGACCCAGACAAAACCTCGCGTCTACGCTTTTCTTTCAGCGTTACACACACAAATCCCTGTACATTTTCTTTTTCTCAAGGCAAACACGAACCCAACCCCCCCCCCCTACGCTAGTCTGCTCCATCTGCTCTCTTTTCTTTTGGAATTAAAATAATTGATATTAAGGGTGGAGGGACAAGATCGGACCACTTGCTCGAGCAGAAAATCCTGTCTCCGTCGTCCAGGGCCGGATACTTTGTTTCTCTAAGCCCATCCTCTTCTGTTCCCCGAGCCAAGAGAATAACCAATTAGGTTTTTAAAAAGACAAGAGGAAGATTATAACGAAGATGAAGAGTGACAGAAAAAAAGAAGGGGAGGGGGGAAAGGATCTGTTTTTAGCAAACAAACGTCCAAAGCCCGGCTCTTACGCGATGCTGATTTACATTTGCGCCCCTCCCTCCCTTCCTTCCCCTGGTCTTTTGAACAGAAGACAAGACCATTTCAATTTTTTCATCTCCTTTCCTTTTTATTTTCCAGAGTAAAACTGTTTATTATCTGGGTCATGAAAAGCAAAATCTTGACACGCGCTGGAGCGATGCCCGTCCCCGCCCGAGCTAGGGCTCAGGGCGCTCAGACGGGGCGCTATGAATTTTTTTTTGTACATTCTTAGCGCCTCCCACCCTTTCCTCTCCCACTCTCTGCCTTCAGACGGGGAGGGCAAAGGACAGCTTGTGCTTGCTCCTACCCTGCCCCTTCCCTCTCCCTCTCCTAGTTCTCAGCGCCAAGTGTAAGACCGTCAAGCTCTATCAGGGTAAATTCTTTTTCGCACTTTCTTGGCGCGCCCTCTTGCCCCTCCCTTTCCCTCTACTGCTCCTGGTTTTCAGTGTCAAGTGTAAGAATTTTTCGAGTTTTAATCTAAAAAACTTTTTTGCAGTTATTGGCGCACTACTCCCTATGCTTCTTTCCTCTCCCTTTCCTATTTCTCAATGTCTCTCCCTTTCCTATTTCTCAGTGTCAATTGTAAGATTTTGTCGAGCTGTAATAAGAAAGATCGCGCTTCCTTGCCCCCCTTCCTCCCTCCCCCGCTCCCCGTTTTTAGATGATGGGGAAGGGGGGGGGGGGGACAAAGACAATTCGTACTCTTACCCATCCCCCCCTGCCAAGTGTAAGACAGTCGAGCTTTAATTAAGAAAAACATTCGCACTTTTTTGGCGCCCCCTTTCCTCTCCCGCTCCCTCGTTCTCAGATGGGAGGCAAAGATAGATCGTGCTTGCTCCTCCCCTTCTCCTTCCCTCTCCTTCTCATAGTTCTCAGTGTCAAGTACAAGACTTTGTCGAGACTTAATAAAAAAATTACTTTTCGCACTTTCCTGGCGCCTCCCTGTCTCTTCACTCTCCCTCTTCTAGTTGTCAGTGTCAAGTGTAAGACTTTGTCGAGCTTTAATTCAGCGTATTTTACACTTTCTTGGCGCGCGCCCTTCTCTTTCCCGCTCCCTGCTCTCAGACGGTGGAGGGTGGGGGGGGGGGGGGGCAAAGGCAGATCGTGCTTGCCCTCCCCCCGCCCCTTCCCTCCCCCCTCTCTTAGTTCTCAGTGCCAAGATTAAAATTTTGTCAGGGATTCTTTTTTATTAATTTTTTCTTGTACATTCTTAGCGCGCCCCCTACCCCCCCCCCTTCCCTCTTCCGATTCTCAGACGGGGGACTAAGACAATCCATGCTTCTTCCTCCCCTGCTTCTTCCCTCTCTCTCTCTTAGTTTTCAATGTCAAGTGCAAGGCTTTGTCGAGCTTCAATAACAAAAATTAATACATTCTTGGCGCCCCGCCTCCCCCCGTCCCGAGGGAAGGGGCGCACTTGCACCAAGCCCCTGCTCCGACAGCCCCGACCCCGGCTCAGGCAGGGGTTTTTTGGGTACCAGAAAAAACCCACCACCCCCCCCACGGTTTATGTCTCAGCGCCTCTAGAAAAACCGCGACATGGCGCTGGAGCGCTGCCCGGCCCGCCCGAGCTAGGGCTCCGTGCGCTCAGACGGGGGCGCTCTTGCACCAAGCCCCTGCTCCGACAGCCCCGACCCCGGCTCAGGCAGGGGTTTTTGGGGTACCAGAAAAAACCCACCACCCCCCCCCCCCGCGGTTTATGTCTCAGCGCCTCTAGAAAAACCGCGACATGGCGCTGGAGCGCTGCCCGGCCCCGCCCGAGCTAGGGCTCCGTGCGCTCAGACGGGGGCACTCTTGCACCAAGCCCCTGCTCCGACAGCCCCGACCCCCGGGCTCAGGCAGGGGGGTTAAGGGTTATTTCCTTACTCCCCGGAGGGGGGAGAATGAAAATTTACATAATTTGGCACGAAACGGACAGGCCGTTCCGGCCCTACAAAAGGTAATGTAAATAAACATTTTTTGGGGAGAAAAATAGAGCCAGAAATGTTTTTGGCAAAGCTCGAGAGAACTTCTTTTTTTTTGTCTAAGAAAGAAGAGGGCGAGGAAGGATGGAAAGAGGGGGGGGGGGAAGGGGGGGGGGAGGAGAAGGGGGAATGAGGAGAGGATGAAAAATGGGGATAGGGAGGGGGAAGAAGGGGGGAACGGGGAGAGGAAAGAAGAACAAGGGAGGAGGGAACAATTTCTTCTCCCTCCGAAGTTCTCTCTACCCAAAATATCATTATATTCTTTTTAATATCAAAAAAACATAGTTATTCGTAGGTTTTGCTAAACCTAAGGAAGTGGACAGAATCTTTTCCCTTAGATATTCATCGCAATTTCACGTGAAATTTTCCCGTGAGGACTAAACTAATCTTCTTCTTTTTTTTGTGTGTGCAGAGTTTTCAAAAGAGGCGCCCTGCCGAACATGCCTAGGAGAAAGCCGGTCGCAGACGGTGGTGATGACAAGGAGGAGACTCCGCTTTTCACGTTAGGCCAAACCATGGACAAGAGAGTGCTAAAGAAAATATCGATGCTCAGAGCAGTTGGCGAGTGGGAGCAGCCTGTCAACGAGCTGTTAGATTCATGCGCCTTCAATCGAAACCCTGTCGACTACATGCCTGGCGATCGTGACAAGCAAGGAAGGGCCTTCGGGCAGGGCTCGATTGGAAATGTTCCTAAATGGATAATGCGTCTTGTCTCTGGGGCGTTCTATGAGTCGATCGACATAAGCAACGCGGCGGCGACGATCTTGGTGCAGCTGACAGACAGAGCCAAGGCGGCAGTCCCCGCGCTGTTCCGCAAGTTTGTGAACGGTGAGCGAGAAGCGATGCAAAAGCTGCTGTTGGAACAGGTCGAAAGACCTGATACACCGGCCAACAGAAAATGGGCTAAGAAACAGTTTAACTCTGTAATCAACCAGAAATCTGTGCTGCGCGACTACGCAATCGATTGCCCGCTTATGCGTGATTGGTCACAAGCGTGCAAAAGCTTAGGAGAGCAGCTCAAGCGCGCGAATGTGCACGCAGAAGTGTGGGAATTGGTTAAGTCGCTCGACGACAAGCCCAACAAGCTGGCCACCTTTGTTTCATACGTGTACCAACGAGAAGAACTCAAAATCATGATGGCTGTTATGAAATACCTCCAATCCCAGAATTTCTATGTAGGAGTCTACACGTACGATGAGTTGCTTGTTGAGACAGAATTTCCTCAGGGTGGGGACAAAGTCTTTACAAGTGCAAGGCTGGCAAGTATTCGAGCTCACGTGAAGAAGGTGCTCGGGCTCGACGTAGAGTTTCACAGCGACAGCTACTTGCCTACCGTCGAGGACCAGAAGAAGCTTTATGGCCCAGTTAATTTGAACAAGCTGCCCAATGAAGCAGAGTGCTGCCGCGAGCTGTTGGTGCGCTACGGCTACAAGAATAAGCTGCTGCGGTATGAAGGCTTTATTCTGAAGCCACACGCATATATCCCCGGAGCGTATGAGTATTCTGACGACTACGGGAGTTTTGCGACCGAGGTTCTAAAGTCTTCGATCTATTACACTGAAAATGTCAGGTCGGGCAATGACGCTTTGGACAAGTATCTGTCGCGGGTGACGCACCCTTTCTTTCCGCTAATGACTCCGTCGTCCATTCGTAGCGACTGGGTTAGCTTCCGCAATTGCTCGTTCAACATCAAGACCTTGGAGTACCGTACCTGGGCTGACTTCGAGGAGAAAGGCGAGTCCGCGCCGTTCACTGACCACTTTTATGATTTCGAAATAGATTTCGCAAAATTGGCGGAAGCCCCAAACCAAGGCGACGAATTCCTTACGCCCCTTTGGTCCAACATGCTGAAGCTTCAGCTAAGCGAAGAAATGGGCCACATGTTCGAAGTGCTCGTTGGGAGGCTGATGTACAGCCTCGGAGAATTTGATAATTGGCAGGTTATGCCATTCTTGCTGGGAGACGGCGGCGCGGGGAAGGGCACAGTGTTGGAGCTTATTGCGCTGATGAAGCCTAGGGGCAAGACTGGGGTAATGTCTAAGAATATGGAACAGCACTTTGGCCTGGAAGGCCTTTATCGGAAGGAACTTGTTATGTGTATGGACCTGCCACAAAACTTTGCGAGTGTTCTAGATCAGGCGACCATGCAGAGCTGCATCACGGGAGAGAACGTGGCCGTCCCTCGTAAAAACAAGACAGCTGTGACACACCTTCGATGGACGTCGCCCGCGATCATGGCCGGCAACTGGGTCATGAACTACAACGATGAACAAGGGCAGTGGAAGCGACGACTTGCGCTGTTTCTGTGGCCTCTGATTCCTGGGAGAGTCCAGTCTGATCTGAAGGAACGTATTGCCAAAAACGAGCTGGCCTATATTCTGCTCCGTTGCATCGCTCGCTATCGCATAGCTGTACAAGAGAAACCGGGCGCTGACTTCTGGCGGGATATAGCACCCGAAGAGCTTCGGCAAAACCAGAAATACGTTGAATCCCGCATGAACGTGTTGGCGCGGTTCCTGCACGAGGGGTCGAAGGAGCACGGAGTGATTTCGGATCAAGGACGGCTTACGCCGTGGGCAGACTTTATTTCTGCGTACGAGGGGTACTTAAAGGAGATGAAACAATCTAGTGCAAAAGCAGACAATATCCCCGACAGCGCACTGCGCCAAAACGGGTTCAAGGTGTTTCCGCCGCGCACGGGCCTAGGTGCCGGTAGGGGCGTGTACAAGAAGGATGGGCGCGTTAACTATTGCAGCTTTTGCCCGCACAGCAAATCCCAGGTAGGGCATGAGTGCGACCCCGCGGGAATCTGTCGAGACGGTTTGTGCTGGCAAGTGAATTGCGGTGACAAAGGTCACAAGGATGCTGGGCGGGGCAAGTCGTACGGAATCGTAAACATGCGGATCGTACCCAAAGCCGAGTTCGACCAATGGCTGCTTGGCACTACGGAGGCCGGCTCGGAGCCAGAGCCAGACGAGGGCCCCAGCGAGAGCCCTAGCGTCAGGGGGTGGCAGGAAAGGGTTTGGGCCTTGGCGGCGCAAGAGAACACAGAGAAAATCAGGCGCGCGACCAAAAAAATGCTACAAGCAAATAGCAGGGCGGAGCGCAAGGCAGAGCGCAGGCGAGTCTGTCGGATTGCCGGCATCAGGAATTGGGGTGCCCTAAAAAAGAAGTACAGAAAGGCAAAAAAAAGAGAAAGGGAGGAGCGACGGGCGCAGGGTTCTTGCAAGAGACCTCGGCTGGAAACCACTCGTACGAAGGAATACACTTCAGATACAAATTGAATAAGAACCAGCCGCCAAAATGATAACTAAGGTAATTTTTATTTGCTCATATTCACTTGTATCTGAAGCTTAGCATCGCTTCTGTGTCGATCTTCTGACACCCCCCTTCCATGCCTTATCTTCATATGGGTGCGTGTGTAGGCACGCGTAAGAAAGATCTCGCTGGACTGCAAAGCAGATGAAGAGTCTTTGGCTAGTACGCAAACCGCAAAGCTAAAAAGACAAAAAAAAAGGGGGAGAGAGAGAAGGGGGAGGGGGCGGGGTGAGTTTATTAATAAGAAACATTAAAAGCTTTCACTTAGTAAACTCTCCATTTAATACAGTGAGACGAAATTTTTGGAGCCTTCAATGTCTTTTTCCCTCTGGCGAGGAAGAAGAAGGACCTTTTTATGTCTGGGCTTCTAATAGTATGATTAAAACAGAAATTAAAGTTCTTTAATTTCTTTGTTGGCGCACTCCTCTCCACACTCCCCCCCCCCTCTCTATCTCCCGCAGTTCTTTCCCTCCCTTTCCCTTCTCCCCCTCCCCTCATCTCCTGTCCTCCCTTTCTTTCTTTCTCACCCTACCATCCGTTTCCCGCGCGCGCACGTCGTGCAGCTGATCGGCCTGCTAAAGAGATTATGCCGGCAGCACCAAAGAGAGGCCGAAGCAGTAGAACCCCTGCTCGAAGGGTGGACTCCCTTGCAAGTGGAAGAGCACAAATCGCGCGAAGACGATTCCGGCCTAGCCTCGCCTTGTCCGTCGGGACCGGGCAGGTGGTTTGTGTCTGCAGAAACTGCAGACCAAAGGCGAGGCGGCGCCGTTGGTCGCAGACTTGATCAACAGCTTACAACTACAAGACCAACTCCAAAAACAGGGGCTGGCGCCCGAAGTCTACGGCTGCCTCAATATCAAGGAGGAATCCTCGGCGCTCTCGAACGGGAACGGGCGAGCCATGGACAGTGCCCCGAACCATTGCATCGCGTTTGTCGACAGGCTGTTGAAAGCACCGGCGGCTATGAAAACCATGCTTGCTAACTAGGCGCCAGCGGGCACGATCTTTTGTGACAGAAGCAAGTCGCTCAAGCCCGAGTGCTGCGGAGTACCACTAGGCCGTCCACCGCGCTAATTTGCTGAGTCGCGGAGGGCGGAGGGGGGGTTGTGCGCTTAGGACTAGGTGTATTGCTCCCGGTTGGGGCTGGGTGGGGAGTAGAAGCGCCTTCTCCTGGCAAATTTCCGACATGGTCTTACACTTAGCACTGAGTACTAGAAGGCTGCGCTCTCCCCTCCAGCCCGCGCCAGCGGGCTGGGTCTCTCTTCCCATTAGAAAAAAAGAGCCGGAGGGGGAGGGCACCCCTCCCCCTTTCTGTGGCCGAAGGAGGGGGGGGGTGCCCCCCCCCTCCCACACAAGTGCGCCTGTCTAGAGCGGCGGCTTGTCGTAACACAGAAAATGCAAGGCATGGCCCGCGCCACCTGACAAAGCAGTGTCGACCACGCCAATATGCTATTAGCCAGTTATCTCTCTTGTTTAGTGTGCTATTGTTGTGTGTCTAGACATGGCTGGCTCGGGTGTCTTCAGTACTGCAAGCCTTCTGCGCTGGGAGAAGCTGCTCGAAGAGGCAGAGGATAATTTTATTGCAGCCACGAAGTGCGACGATCGAGCCGAGGCCAAGCGGAGCGGGGACAAGCTTATTACTAGGGTGCACTCTATCTTTTGCAAGCTTCATCACTACATCCGGCGGAGCGAAAACCGCTGCGCGGCCCTCGCTGCAGCCCAGGATGCACTAGAGGAGCTGGGCGGGCTTGAGAGCTTGATTCTGTGCGCCTTCTACGCCCATGCATACAACAACAGCAACAACAACAAAAACAGCAAGAATGCAAACGAGAGCCTGCTTGACTTTCTCTGGCCTACGATGTTTCGCGTTCTTTTGACCGAGCTTGGACTAGACTGGAAACGGTTTGCGAGGGAACTAATGCAAAGCGAGCACACGGAAGCAGAGTAGGAGAGGGAAGGGGGGCGCCACAAAAAGCGCAAGAAAAAGAAACGCTGAATTTTAATTAAACCTAAGGGTTCTAACATAGGCTTTTTAATAACAAAAAATTCATACATTTTAGGCGCCAAATAAACGAGCCGTTCCGGCCTCTTTCCGCGGGGTTTTAGCGGTCATTTTCCAGCACTTACGATCTGTTTTTGGTACGGGAGAGGCGGGCTGTATCTTTATCTGTGTTTTCTCTTCTTTTGCTTGCCACAGATACCACAATGTGGAAATAATGTACTCCGCAGGTATGATAGCAGAATTGACCTCGACTTGTGATCGACGGCGGCCGTGAGATGAACCACTGACTCTTTGTATTTCTTCACGGCTTCGTCTGCTTCTTGGCTCAAAGTCTCTCCTATCTCGCGCTCTTCTGTTACTTTCTTGTTGAGCTCTAGAATATCGTGCGAAAGCAAATCATTGACTTTAGCCTGGTTCAGACATGGGTATTGTTCTTTACACCTCTGAAACCACTGTCGAAGAAAGTCCTTTTTACCCTCGTCTGTTTGTTCTGCGATTAGCGCTTCGATAACTGAGGCTACAGCACCGTCCATTTGTTCCTGCTGTGTCGTCCAGCACAGATCCTGCTAGTAAGGTCAACGTGACTGTCTACAAAACGTTTGTTTCCTTTACATATGGATCATGGGGGGAGGGGGGGGGGAAGAGTACGAATTGTCCTAGCCCCTCTTATTCCCAGGGGGGGGGGTTGTGCCCTTTTCCGTCGTCATGTCGCCGGGCAGGGGCTGGGTTTAAAAGAGCTCGGGCCCCAGGTCCAAGAGCCGGTAGCGGATTACATGCGTAGGAATCGCTTGGTGGTCCTGGGTGGACACGTAGGTGTTGGGGTTTTCTGTTGCATCTACATATTAGGTCTGGTAGGTCCGGCTACGGCTGCCAGGCAGAAATACGGCGCCTTGATGTTTGCTGGGCCTAACTACGCACTGCCCCACGAGCAGGCGGCAGGCGAGCATGGTGTGGCAGCCATTGCGATCGGGGGCGGTATAGTTTTGTGCCGTGCGCGCCCGGGGCGCGAAATAAACGCCCCAGCCCAGTTTCTGGCGGGCGCAGAATCTCGTGGCCAGCCCGTTGGTAACAATAGACTCAACGTATATGTCGCGCGTCCCGTGAAAGACTACTATTTCTCGGACCGGCTCTTGCTCTTCCATCAGCGTCCTGGTGGCGCTAAACAACGCCTCCAAGCTGGGGTGTGCCAGCCTCTGAACCGACACTACTACGGAGCCAGGGCTCATGGTGCTTTCAAACACGGCGCGGATCATCTGTTCCTTTGTCTCCTCGTCGGGGCCCGCCGAGGCAGCCTGTCGCAAATAGGGAGAGTCCTTTGCTGTGGGAGGTACATGCTCTAACACGAGACGCCTCGTCTTGAGCTTCTTCCTCGTCGCTAACCTGCACACCTCCATCTGGGGGAAGTCGATTTCATATCTCTCACGTATTGTGCCGTGCTCAAACTGCATCCGTGGACAACGTTCTGGCTCCCTGAGGTACTGCGCAAAGGCCTTCTCGATTGATTGACTGATCTGATCGGGAAAGAAGCTCGAGCCTAGGTTTTCCAAGCGCACTGCCC
Source organism: Paulinella micropora (assembly GCA_019918135.1). NCBI lineage: Eukaryota > Cercozoa > Imbricatea > Euglyphida > Paulinellidae > Paulinella > Paulinella micropora. The sequence goes on from WBZZ01004022.1 coordinate 133,100, forward strand.
AATGAGCGGCCAGCGTCCGCCCCTCCGCCGCAGCAGCAAGCAGCCTTTCACGCCTGGCCTGCATTTGCTGGCCAAAGTAGACGGAGTTCTTGAACCAAAAATCCACAATCTGCGCAAGGCTTTCGAGCTTGCCTTGCAGCTTATACTGCAACAACCTTCCGTCGGGAGGCTTCCACCACGACACAAACTTGTTGATAATTAAGAGCCCCGCTTGCTTGTCGTTGTCTTCCTGCGCCTCGGGGTTCGGTGTAAAGTAAAAGTTTAGCACAGGGCCCACGTTCTGCAGGCAAAGCACTATCGTCAGCTCGGGGACCCAGAGCCTGTACGAGTCGTGACCATTGGCACAGGAAAGTCTAACAGAAACAGGCCAGCCCTGCTCGTGCTCTATCCTGACTACTCTTGTACAGGCCAGAACCTTGCTGTCAATCTTATTAAGCTCTGCATCCAAGTAACATGCCCCGCCGTGGCCTGTGGGCCACGGCGGGGCTGGACTACTGCCAATGGTTGCCTCAAAAGCTCTCTTAGTCCCCGAAAGCATAACTATAGGTGGTAATAGTTTTAATCAGTGATGTGACAAGAGGAAGGGGAGAAGGGTGGCGGGAAGGTTGTTAAGGGGGGGGGGGAGTGTAGAGAGGGGAAGGGGGGGGGCGCCCCCCCCCCCACTCTCTTTTCCTTGCGCAGCTAGTTGTGTTCTTTCCGTCGAAAAACAAACAAGCCCAACCCCTCGCGGCCGCCTGACAGGCTCACGGGTGCCGCGCAGACGAGCGTAAAGGCGGACGACAATACTTTGTACGTGCCGTGCGCGCGCAGTTCTCCGTTGCGCTCGACCAAGAAAGCGTACCTGCAGTGCTTGCCCCGCTGCCACAAGAGGGCCAAGGTCTGCTTGCGTGTCGGTCTTAGCCCCGCCAGCAGCGCGTAGACGCAGTAGCTGCCACCCCCTCCCGTTGGCGGGTTAGCGCGTGCTTCTTCCAGGGGGCAGAACCCCGCGAGTCTTGCCGCCCTGCGAATGTACTGTCTGGCCTGCGCGGACTCAGCCCCCTCGGCGGTGACAAATTTCAGTTTTTTTTTCTCTTGCTGTAAGTAGTAATCCAAAATGGCAAAGAGGTAAGGCTGAGGGGCGCCAGGGGGTGCCGCGTGGCCCAAAACGCGGTGGTACCAGTGTAGGAGAGCCTCGCTCTGCGCCAGCGAGCTGGCGTCGTGCCGCGGCAGGGCTAGCAGGGGCACACTGTCTCCCTCCTCGCGCACGGCCAAGGCGCGAGGAGGGGGAGGGGGGGGAGCCGGGATCAAGCCCAGGGCCGGAAGCTCGTACGGCGCCCGCGCAGCCTTCCCTGCAGGGGCCGTTGGCTCCAAGGGGCGCTGTTGTATGTAAGCGACACTGCTGTCTGCTCTGCGCGGGCCCCGCGGGCTGCGGAGCACGACTTCGGTTAGTAGAAGGCACGCCCAGCAGACAAAGAGTGTGACCAGCTGTTCCGTCAGGGGCGAGCTACTCACCGTACCCTTGCGCAGGCGCAGGGGTAGCAGTTCTACTATTTTGTACGCTGTAGACGGCGAGGGCAAGCGTTCAAAAAAGAGGCCGCGCAATGAGGGCGGTACGTGCCTAAACTTGATGTTCTGAATGTAGAGGTAGAAGAAGGGACAACGTAGGGGGCTTTCGTAGCGGCCCTCGGTGGAGGATCCGTTCTTGTCCACCTTGGATGGCGTAAACTCGACGTGTAACACGTAATGCCACAAACGGCCTAACTGTCTCACTGGCTCGGGGAGCTGCGACGGGGCCTTGCTCAGGTCATCCCAGGCTAGCGCCCCTGCCTCCTCGCCACACAGCCTGAGCTCCCGGTAAGCAGCAAGCCCCCAGCTGTGGCTGGGCCGCAGCCCCCAGCCGCCCGCCAGCCTTTCGGAGCCCAGGGCATAAAAGCAGAGGAACAGAGTTAACGCGTTGGAGAGCCGCAGGATCGACGAGGGGTAGGTCGACGCGGTGGCCAGGTTGCAAGTCTGCTCCTCGTCAAAGTCAATGGCCCAGAAGCGCCGGCGCTTCCGATCGAAGGTGAAGTTGTCGGGCTTGAGGTCGAAGGTGCAGAGCTGGCGCAGAGAGTGAAAGAAACGGCTTAAAAAGTCGCATAGTTCGGCCTCACGCCACTCGCGCGCACCGTCTTGGAGCCCGGGGGCCTGGTTGAGGTAGTACATCAAGGAACCGCCCACATAGTCGCTCAGGATCACATAAAAATCGCCCGGACTCCCTCCGTCGCGCCAGGGCGCAACGCCGGGGTCGCGCTTCCCGGACGATTCATCGTAGCAATACAAAATAGCCCTTACCGGAGGCGCGACCCCCCCGGCGGCGTACAGATAGCGGTACAGGACTTGTGCGACCGCCTCTTGCTGTCTGTTCTGGCGGCGCAACTTTTCTTCAGCCCGAGCAGCATCGTCGTCTTCCTCATCGCTGTCACAGTAGTCGGCATGTTCCTTGCCGAGGGGCAGCTTCTTGGCAACCAAATCGAGGCCCAAGCTCGTCCGGGCGCGCGCAGCAGCGGGGCTGGTACTGTTAGGGTTCGCAAAATTAAATCGCCGGATATCTTTAGTGAGGGACTTGCCGTTCTCCTTGGCATAAGTATACCATTCCTCGCTTTGCACTAGGCAGACGGGGGCGCCCTCCGGCCACAGAAAGACGCCTGCCTCCGGTGGCTCAGTGCCTCGCCGCCAAAAAAGACCCGCCGAACTGTTGGCGCTTGAGAGGACCCCGCGCTTGGCCTCGTCGTAGCAACCCACGCGCAGGTCGGCGGCGGGGCCCAGGGGGGTCCACGCAGCTTGCCCGATGACCCGCAGCCCCGGGAGGAGCTGCTCACTGAGTTGGAGGGGGCCTGCTAGCCCCGGGGCGCTCATGACGTCCGGTGGGACGGTCTGGCAAGCGCTATCGTCGTCGTGAACGCCGGGCTGGATCTGTAGTGGTACCGGAATTCTTACCTCCAAGCTTGCTAGGGCCTCGCGCAGACAGTTGTCAAAGCACTTGCGCAGGGGGGTCGTCACGGGCTCCAGCTTCTCCCACCAGCTCCGGGCCAACTGGCGCACCGGGTCCTGGGCCCAAATACAAAGCTGGCGCGCTAGCGCGGGGCCGCCTGCGTGCCGGTAGGCCGTGTCTTGCTGCGCTAGCAGGTCGAACAGGACTAGCAGGTTAAAGACGCGCGCGCCTCGCTCGGTCACCATGTCTTCGCCGCGCGTGCCTCGGGTAGCTACTAGCTCTTTGGCGTGCGCTACCCCCGCGTGCGACAGCAGGTATCGTTGCTGTTGCTCGTGCCAGCACAGCGACTCGTGGTTCATTCTCAGTAGCAGCAGGTGCCCCGTGCCCAAAGCCAGTGAATGAATAAAGGAGTCTAACTCGGGCTGCCGCGGCGTGGGCGCTGTGCGGGCCAACGGCGCCCCCGCCCAGTCTGTCCATAGCCAAAAGGTCTCTGGCCTTTCCAGCAGAATACCCCGCACGGCGCTTGTGCAGCCCGTGACCAGGTGCAAATACTGGTACAGCGCAGCCTCCAACACAACCAGGCTAGCGCGCTCCTCTAAGTTTCCAATCCCACCGGAGCCGGGAGTCAGTCGGACAAACGCAAACTTGGCGTCTTGGATTGTTAGTGTATACTGTGCATACTGCCCCGCCGCGTCTGAGCCTAGGTTAGAGGCACAGAACCGCTTCCAAGCCTCTGCGCTTACGGACTGGATCGCAACGACGGGAACGGATGTCGCTGCCAACGCAGGCTGGGTCTGCGAACCCCCGACCACTCTTCCAGCGCTAACCACACAGCAGTGATCCTTCCATTCGACGTACCATCGGCGCTCGTGCAGGCGATTCCATGCTGGTTCGTGTCTAACGGGCTGCGCGGGGATCCCGCAGCTTTTGCACAGCAAGCCGGCGTCTTGTAACACGTAGTTTAAAGCAGCAAACCCGCGCGCCGCTCTCTCATGCTGAGGCATACAACAAACGACCAGAAAAAAAGTAGCAGTGCTCACTAGTATTACAAGCTAGAGGACGCCCCCCCCCCCCCCCCCACCTCCCCCCCCCCCTCCTCGCCTCCCCTTGTGCTTCTGCAAGGGAGGCGAGGGAAGAGGGAAGGCAGGCTCCGTCTTTCTCGAGGCAAGGGTTCCCGCGAATGAATGCTACTATAAGTATATAAGTTCTTTTCCGTCCTTCCTCATTGGCTGGCTAGTTTGCATTCACGAACTACAGCTCTGCCTAAGAACCCCCCCCCCCCCCCAAGAAAAAAGAATGTGGTGCGGCAGCGCTTTAGTCCGGCTGGGGGGTTTGTTGCAACAGCGCTTAAAAGAGCCGCTGTTGGTGCCGGGCTGGACGGGGTTTTATGGCTGGAACTACGAATCGGCTGTAGCGCTAGAGGCCCTGCGCAACCCCCCGTGGGACGCAGCCGCCGAGATAGAGCAGCTCCTGGCCGACAGGGCCCTTCAGTTCTGGCAGCCCGGGTGGTTGGTTGCGCATCAAATCCCTGTGGAGTTCTGGCTGACACCCGGGGATAGGGTAGGCCTTTTTGGCAGCCTCCTCCGCGACGTGCCAGGGGCAGAAGATGTTTATTGCTATGCGGTCCGTGGAGTGCGTAGCTGGCGGCGGCATCCCGACTGGACTGGACTAGTAGTGCGAAAACTCGGGGACAGCCGAGGGGTTAACTGTCGCAAGTGGCTGTGGCTGGACGATGTGTACATGGCCGGCGCAGCACTGCTAGCCGACTACCCCAACGAGACGTGGACTATGCTGGTTCAAGCCAGGGAGGCCTTTGTAGACCCAACTGATGGGCTGCGGTGGCACGGGCGCTGCGCGACCTCGGCGGCCCACAACGGCGTCAAATGGAGCAGGGCCAACGCCTGGGCGCTGCTGGCGCTGGCGCGCTACGTAGTGCGCACCAATGACGACCAAGCCAGCGAGTGGCTGAGCCGCGACTTGTTGGCTCTGTCTCTGCACCAACGCCAGCACGGCGCCTTTGGCAACATCGTCAATAACAAGACCAGCCCTGACGAGACCAGCCTAACCAGTGTCTACGTGTACGCAGTGGCGGTGCTAGAACGTAGCAGGTTGCACCCCGCCTCTTTGACTGAGCTGCGCAACCGGGCACTGACCGCGCTGGGCTGGTTGAACACACGGCGTACGCGCGGTCTCAGGTTAAGCGACAGTTGCCCCGCTACTGGCCTGGCCTCACCAGCGCATTACAACGGGCGCGTGTCCGGCTCCCGACTGAATGCGGGCCCCGCAGTCGCCCTGGCGGCCTGGGCGCGTGTAGGCGAGGTGCTGCTGCACGATTCAAACGCCACACACTACGTGCCCGCGTCCTGGTCGTCACCCCCCGCAGACCGCTGCGGCCCGCGGCCGAAACTGGTGGTTTTCTACATAGTAGTCATAGCTATTCTTGGCGTCTGCTGCTGCTGCTGCTGCTGCTTAGTTCGAGCTCAGAGTTTCAGACAGAGAGGAAATAAAAGGAGCAATAAAAGGAACACTTAAGGTGGCGCTCCGAGGAAGGAGAGGGGGAGGGGGGGAAGCGTTCCCCTCCCTCTCTCCCCCCCCCCCTTCCATCCCTCCCCGCTCCTATATGTATAAGCGTCTGGCCCTCTCTCTCCTCATTTTCTTTTACTCACTTACTTAAGGGGCGAAACAAAAAATAAATGAGCAACAATATCGGTAGCAATGTTGGGTGGCGCTCCCAGATAAAAACCTCGCCTGCTGCTACCGAGGAGACGACGACAGGCGCGGCCCGCTACGAGCGCAGCCCCGCGGAACCAATGCAAGGTCCGCCCACCGCGGGGCCGGCCAGCGCCATATTGATTGGGGCTCGGCCTCAAGACGAGCCCCCAAGCCAGTTCTATGCCGCGAGAGCGGAGGCAGAGCTCGACAGCCCCTTGGAATACTCCTACGATGGCTCCGCGGGAGGCTTTTTGTTTACCTTACAGGCGAGCCAGATGCGACTCACAAGCCTCCTTGCTATTTTACAAGCAGCGGGGATGGAGCCAATCTCGTTGGAGTCGGCCGCTCACCCCCTTGGCCTGTCGGAAGCGAGCATAGATCTCTTGCCCCAACTTGAGGTTACCACTGCCTTTCTTAAGGCCCCGGGGGCGCCCAAGGAATGCCCGATTTGTCTGCAGGATCTCGTCGTAGGGGACAAGTTACGGGGCATTCCTTGTGCGCATTATCTGCATCGACACTGCCTGGACCATTGGCTCAAAACCAACGGTTCCTGTCCTGTTTGTCGCGTTAGGGTTTTCGATGAAAATCCAAGCGACATTTAAACCCAATCCACAAAAATAATATTTAAGTTAATGCAAGAGAGAGAAAGGGGGGGGGGGAGGGGATGTGGAAGGTGTTTATTAAAAGCCTGACAAAGAATACTGACGGGATGGAAGGGGAGGGGGGGGGCGCCCCCCCCCTTTTTCAGTGACCTTTCCTGGCTTGCTTGATTTTGTCCTAGCTCACAAGACAAGACACAATCAGCAAAAATGAGTAGTAGCACTAGCAGCAATGTTAGTTCGCGTTCCCGGACAAAGCGTACAGCCTCTACCGAGACGACAAACGCGACGCGCCACAAACGCAGGCAGACCGCTCCCCTCCTGGAGCCCTTGGCCCCCTCTGACAACGCCGACGCGGAAGCAGCCCCCTCTTCCTCTTCTTCGTCGTCTCCTTCTACAAACCCCACGAACGCCGCCGAGACAACCTTTGCGGCAGAGCTCGACAATTTTATGGCACAATCCCACGATGGCTCCTCGCGAGGATTTATGTTTAGTGTGAACGTGAGTGAGCTAAGCCTTGCAAGCTTCTTTGCTGTTTTACAAGCGAGAGGATTGGAAGAAATCTCAGAAGAGGCACCCCCAGACCCCCCGGGCCTGTCGGCGGCTAGCTTAAATCTCTTGCCCGAGCTAGAGGTTTCCGCTGATTTTTTGCAAGCCCCGGGGGCGCCTAAGGAGTGTGCTATCTGCCTGCAGGAGCTCGTAGCGGGGGACAAACTACGAGGCATTCCTTGCGTGCACTATCTGCATCGAGATTGCCTCGATCGATGGCTCAAGACAAACGGCTCCTGTCCTGTTTGTCGCGCCGTGGTATTCGACGAGGACGGTGCTGCCTAGCCGGTGTGCGCAGGCTTAAAAGGCCGACCGAAAGCAAAAGCATTGACACTATTTTTTGTTTTCTTTCTTTTAATGATACTAAACAAAGGTTTGTGCCCTCCCCTGGGGCCTCTAACAAGAGTCGTTATCGTCTTGGCCATGCACAAGCACGGATGTCATTAAAGTTGATTCTGAGTCCTTCTGCCACTGTTTCAATTGAGTCTGGATCTCGTCCATGTCGTCGGTTCTGTGTAGATGGCGCATCGACTCTTCGTAAGCTGCCAACGCTTGCTTCTCTACCTCTGCCAACTTCTTCTTGAGATGTTCCAAGGCACCAGGGTGATACCAATAGTTGCCTGTTAGTTTGAGCTCTAGGCTCCCGTTGAGGTGGTCGCTGCTGACCTTGATTTCAACCTCTGTAGCAGTCTTGCGCTTTTTGCGCGCGTTGGTGTGCGCGGACGTTTCTTTTCTGGCCACGTGGCCTCCGGTAGAGGTACGGGCTGTTTGCTTGGTTCGTGCCATGGTCGTCTCGGTTCCAACAAAAAAATGAGGCATTCGGCGCTTTCCTGGCACCAAAGGGCGCGCCACGAGGGGGGGGGGCGCCCCCCCCGCATGCTCGGAAAGGGGGGGGGGCGCCCCCCCCCCCCTGCCACTTTCCCGACGGGGGGAGGGGCGCTCTCTCCTTTCGAGCGGGGGTGTATCCAAAACAAGGATATACACCAGAGTGCTGCTTCTCCTCTATTTTTCTAACAGAGATGTCTGCTGGAGCTCCAGCAAGAGAACCCCGCCGTTCGGAGCGCATCCGGGCGCAAAACTTACAGCGAGCCAATAACAACATGGCAGGGGTGGTGTGGCCAAACTGCGCCGAGTGGCTCCGGCGCGAGCTAGGCTCCCGCTCCCAACCGCGGCTCGTGGAGGCATTGCGCGAATTGCTAGCGCTGCCCTTTTGGTTAGAGCTGGAAAAGCGAACACAGACAAACCGGACCGAGCTGCTGCAAGTCTACGTCAGGTTCCTTCTTCTGCGCGCCGAGGATGCCAATCTGTCGCCCTTGCACTGGCTGGACGCGATCTGGCACTCGCACCTACTGGAAACGGAGAACTACGCAACCTGTTGTCTTTTACTGGTAGGCCGATTGATTGCACATAGTACGCTGGTGCCCGGCGGGCCGCAGGAGCAGGCGCCACGACAGCAAGCCCTACGGGAGAGTTACAAGCGCAAGTACAAGGAAGTGCTCCAGACCTACCCACTCTACGCGCACCCCCCCCGGTCGCTGACGAGGTTGTGCCGCGCGGTTCTTCTTCGCCGCCGCCACAATGCCAGAGCCAGAGCCCCTCCTCTCCGCTGCGGCTCTGCCTCAAACTTGTGCTAGGCCCCGACGGCGTTCATTTGAACAAAGAGCCCCTGGCGTATCTCGACGTGCCGACCGCGTCCGCAGCCGGCAAGTCGTTTGCAGAATGGGTGGACTACGTCCTAGCGCTCGCGCAACCACACGTGCAGGGGCGCGCCGTCGCAGTGGACCAAGAGGCCTACCTGTCCGCTTGGAATGCCTGGAAGTCGCCGTCCACGCCCGCTCCTTCTGCGTGTGTTCTGCAGGCACTAGGCTTCGACCCTAGCTTTGCGCAGGCGGAGGAGCGCTGGCTTCTGTCTAACCACGAGGCGGTGCCGTTCACGCGACCCTGCTTTTTGATTACCACGGATAACACAGGAGGGCGGCGCAGTTACCGATATACAACCTACGTCTGCCGCCCGGCTTCCTGGTCACGAGGCGCGCTGGCACTTTCTGACGCCGCGCGGCTGGGCTGCAGGTTCTTAGACAACGTCTGCCCCCCGCGCTGCAGTCTGAAACATCTGGCGGCAACTGCTTGGCTCTCATCGGACCTGGACATTGCTTGCCCCGAGCCCGCGGAAGCCCTCAGTTTGGGGCCGCTGCACACCGAAGCGCGGCTGCGCTTGGCTACCCAGGTTGTCCAGATGCAGGGCATGCTTTATCACCTGCACTGTGCCTGCCCGGGCCCCGTGCAGGCGTCTCCTCTGTCTTCTTTTCAGGGCAGCGAGCCGCTAGCCTCAGCCTACAGGCGCACGGTGTCAGTGCCGCTTCAGCACTGGCGGGAACCACGCCTGAGCACCGTCGTCTCTCGTTTGCTGGACGCTTTCCGGGCAGAGGCACCGTCCGAGGTAGAACGGCACGTGGTTTGCGTGGGGCTGCCCCGCAACAACTACCAGCGGTTGCCCGTAGGCTACGTGGCTGCCACAAGAGACGACGCTGCGCTGCTACCGCTATGCTTTGCCTGTCTCTGTCCGCGCGCGTACAAACTGGCGGTCCGCGAGCTGGAGGTCAAGACGATGAGCGGGTCCAACCTCCTGCTCCGAGTGCCCAACGACACAACAGCTCTTGCCGTTCGATTACTGGCTCGCGAAAACCCGGCCTGTGGTTGGCCCCTGGATATGCAGCGCATGAACATCATCAACCCGCCTACTACTACTACTACCACCGCGCTAAGCTACGCCCACTTAACGGATGGAGGCTGTTTGACAAGCGTCCCCGACCTGTGGTCATCGGCAACGACGTGGGTGCGCCCTGGCGACAGGGTTTATCTAATGGCTAGGCTGCGCGGCTGCTAGCCCCCCCCCAGCCCGCAAGCGCACAGCCCGCTTGCGCGGGCTGGGAGAGGGGAAGGAAATGCGCGTTCAGGAAAGTACATGTTTTTTTATATTAAAAGTTATTCAAGTCTATCCCGTTGCTTTCTAGGTGCAAAAAATAAATCCTTTTACCGGGAAAATGTAGCTAAACAAAAAATCAAAATCTTCTTTTTCTTTCCACAAAAAGACTGTTTGAATGATAAGGGGAAGGGGAGGGAGAAGGGGAGAGGGGAGAGGGGGGGGACGCGGTGGGCTTGCCCCCCGTCTGCCAACGGAGCCAGCAACTGCAAGCGCATCTTCTCCCAATGGGCGTGGCTGTAGGGCGCCGACAGGGACGCCCCCGCACGAAGGAGCAGCTGTCTGCACTGAGTCTCCAGACGTCGTTGGGGTCCTGTGTCTTCTAACGCATAGCCAGACATCTCAGGCAACGAGCTCTGGTGCACCCCAGTGCTGGTAAGGGCCATCAGGCTTTGTTTCAACTTCAACGCTATACTTTTAAGAAAAAGTTGCGCGTAGCCCTTGTACACTGCCGCTTCGAGGTCGTTGAATAAAATCACCACGTAGTCGGCCAGCACGCGCCGAGCCTCGCTGCCTTCTAACCACGGACGCACATAGGGCCACTCGAAGGGCACGGCGCTCAACGGTACCTTGGCAAGGATCGACAGGGGCTGATCCGAACGCACCGCGTCGCCCAGTGTGCCGGAGCAGACCAAGAACGTCCATAGCTTGGGGCCCACTCCTTCGGGAGCGTCGCGCCAGTCGCCCCCCCAGGCTGCCAGAGCCCGGCGGGCCTTGGCAGCGCTCAGCCAGAGCCCGCCAAAGTCCTTGGCGCCATAAGCAACCTCGCCCTGCGGCGACCGGAAGCGGCGCAGGATCGAAAACTTCGCCCGCAGCCCTGCCATGGGCAGCGCAGGCCCGCGCGCAGGCCACAGCGGCGGGGGCTGGAGCTGGGGCTGGGGGTCTTGTTCTTCGCCGGGGCCCCGATCGGGCAGCCAGAAGCGCCCGCAGTGCAGCGGCACGCCCGACAAGCACAGGCAGTGCCAGACTAGGCGCTGCAGTTCGAAAAGGCCCGGCAGGTCCCGCCACGCTTGTCCTGGCAGGTAACCCTTTAGCCTGAAGCTGTGGAAAGTGAACTCCTTGGCGCAGATCATGCGGGGGCGTGGCCCCAAGAACAGACGTAGCCAGGACTGGCCCCAGACCAACAAATGCTGGCGTTGCGGCAGGGACTGGCCCAGCTCTGGATCCGGCCGGGGCCGCAGGGCCAGCGTGAGCCCCAGCTCCAGCGGAGGGCGCGACTCGCTGCGCCAGAGCTGTTCCAGGACGGCGCCGACGGGGTGCTCACCCCCCCAATGCCAGAGCGGGCCGCGGTCAATCAACGTCAAACGGACAGGCGCCAACAGCCGCAGCGCCTCCAGGTCGGCTGCGCTCGGCTGGGCCCACAGGTCCAGGTGGTGCAGTTGTAGCTCTAGGAAAGAAGGGGAAGTGCCTCCGAAGGGCAAGAGCGTCCGGTGAAGCTGTTCCAAGAAGCCGCGTTCCCACTGGCCAGTTTGTTCATAATCTGGCCGTTCCGATGCACTGTCGGTACAGATGCCCACGCGGAGAATATAGGATTGCAGCGCTGGGGTGCAGACGCGTTTCCAATCCAGGCCCACGAACTCCTCGCCGAGGCTCCGCAAAAACTCGAGCAGCTCCTGTGGGGGCAACGCGCCGCCCGCAACGACACGCCGCAGCCTCGGCCAACACACCGACCGCGGCCCCACAGGTAAGACCAGGCCGTCTTCCGGGGCAGTAACCTCATTGTCATAGTTCGCCGAGACCTCCAACACCTCGAGCGTCGGGGCCAAAAGTTCCAGCCCCTCGCCCCACAGCCGGGGGTCGCCGCATTCCACCAGTCGCAGGCACCGCAGGGGCGGCACCGGGCCCGGCTGTGGCCAAAGAGCGCACACCCCTTGCGGCCCAAAGTCCATAAAGTTCAGGCAAAGCTCCTGCAAACCAGGCAGCAGCACGCGCAGCGCCGCTTCAATCCGCGGCCCAATGGTCGCAACAAAATCTTCTGCACCGAGCTCGTTGTCTAGGTCCAGCGAAAGTGCTACCAGAGGTCCTACAGCTACGACAGACCAAGCGTGCAGGAGTTCTGCCGCCGCATAAACGTCACATTCAATGGACAAGCGCGTGACGTGGCGGAACCACGGCAGAGCTAGCTGCAACAAACGCCGCTTCCGCGGCAGGATCGGAGTCTGTGCAGGCAAGTGATTTCGGCTGTATTGGAGAGTGAGTGACGTGCAAAGCTGGGGATAAACCTCGGAGGCAGCCTCCGCCTCCGCCACCACTTCTTCGGACAGATCGGTTGCAGACGTTGCATTGTTTAGGGCCAGGGCCAACCATAGCTGCGGCAGGAGGTACCCCTCCAACTGCTGCTGCCAAGCCTTCGACGCTTGCAGCAGCGAAACTAGGTCCTGCCGCGCCAGCAGCCCGGCCCCGTGCAAGAAGAAAACTTCTTGCCAGTCGCTCAGGGCGCTAGGCGCGAACGTACGCTGGCGCTTAGACGGGCGCATGCCCAGTAATTTGTCTTTTAAAAATAAAATCCGCCTTGACTAGAATACATATATTGCTGCTTGGAAATATTTTAATAAGAATATCATGCGTGGTGCTGCAGACGACGGGACTGTGGCACAAAGGGGGGAAGAGGGGGGGGGGGGGTGCGGCGGGGTCAGCTCCCCCCCCCCCCACCTCTCTCTCTTGTACCGGGAAGCAAATTCGCAAATTATTCTGTCTATCTTGAGGCCGGAGTGGCCGATCTATTCGGCGTTCGAATGAGGTCAAAGGTCAGGACCGTCTGGTTGTCGTGGCTAGACGCAGTTTTAAAAAATAGGCACAGCTCCTTCAGGTTCAGTACTGTTCCACGCACATCCAATACAACAGGATAATTGCGAAGCTCGCCCTTTAGCGTTGTGCACAGATCCTTTGCCAGCTCCAAAGTCATCCCATCCGGACAGGCGCCGTCGCACAGGCAACACTCTTCTAGCAGCTGTAGCTTTTCCCAGAATTCCAGACACCAGTTGCTATCGGGCCTTGAGCCTAACCGTAGCTTAAGCTTTTTTACAATTTTAGGCACTTGAGTTAGAACTAGATCGAGTGAGCAGGTTTGTTCAACACGCAATTCTTGGAGTTGTGGGAGTATAGCAGTAGCCTTGTCCGGTTCAGGTAGGTTGCTGAGGTTGGGCACTTGCAAGCTTTGGACATAGTTCAGCAAACCATTATTAGGCCACCACCTATTTGCAGTAATAGGCGTGCCAAAGAGGTCCAGGCGCTTAAAGCGCTTAAGGCTTGTTTTTTGTGTATCACAACAAACTTTTGTCTCGAACAGAACCTCCAAGAATTTGTCGTTGACAAAGTCACAGTCGCGCAGGCCAAGCTCCTCCAGCCGAGGCAGCAGCTTCCTTAGCTTTTCTGCCATTATTTGTGCTTTTGGGTTAGATAGCCCGCAGGGCACTAGGCGCAGAACCGCGCGCGTCTCTTTTGCCGACTCGGTCAGCCCCATCAAAAAGGTGTCGAAGACGTCATCTTGCAGCAGGAACCCCTCCAGCTCCAGCTCACGCAAAAAACCACACCCGCCGGGATTCTGCGCAAGTTCTTCTCTCCTTGCATCGCTCCTTAATCGCGCGTGATGTACGTGACCGGGACGTCGCTGCTGGACGACGTCAAAAAGTGAATCTAGCTTTTGGCGGGATAATTCATATATATTGTCTCGAGGTTGGTAGAGCTTAACGATCTCCCACACATCATCTGGCCCTCCACGGCGAAAAAAACTTGCCCGTTCAGCAAGGTCTTCTGCAGTATCTTCTGCAATAATGCGCGCTCCCTCGGGAGAACACAGACGAAAAGCCTGGAGCTCAGACCAGTTGATACGTTCAAACTTGAAATCAAAGTCTGCGCCCGGATAACTGCAAGCCCCTAGAACGATGACCTCCAAGTCGGCCACATCCGCATGAAGCGCCCACGAAACGTCTTGTAATTTTTTATAGGCAGCCCCCCCGACACCCTGAGGATCTTCTTTCAAAGCATACCGCTCTGTTAGTCGTTTAGTTCGAGTGTAGCTACGAAGTTTCTCACCCCATCCGATTAAGCAGTTTGCTGCTTTCTCTCCCAGCACCCGTACTTCATCCATGAGCCTGTGTTTTCCGTCTGCACAATCTTCTCCGTCAAGCCTAAATTTTACATGTTGGCAATCGACAAGCACCAAACCGCCGATTTCTTTGTCGAGCTCGAAGCTCCGGGCCTCGCCTTCTTCACGCTTCAATTCGTGTATTTCCAAGCGCTCGCAAAACCCGCTGAGCAGCTTGAATAGCTTCTTGAGCTTGTCAAAGCTCTTCTCGCTTCGACAGTGCACTTGTAAGTCAAGCCTTTGTGTAGCTTGTCGCATTATTTCTTTCAGCGCTTCGTTGTCGGGGTCAAGCGCCGCGGCGTCCAGCACAATCTCTTGGCGGTGGTGCTTTATTTGGTAACTTAAAGTCTCTAGCCACCGCACGTCCAGTTGGCTACTACCAGCTGGAGTTTCTTTCTCTCTTCGTTTTCCAGTGCAATGGGGACAGCTCCGGCTGGAGTTTTTGGACATGTGTAAGCTCCTTTCTTCTCTTTTCGCCAAATTTGCGCATGTGTGCTCTTGGAATGATTCGGCCATATCGCATGCAGAAAACCGCCAAGCCGCTCGATCTCGCGCTCAGTGCCTGTTCCCTGCCGCTCCCTTTCTTTGGAGGGGGGGGGGGGGGGGCGCCCCCCCCTTCTTCTCTCCCCCTGCCTGTTTTGCTTCTGTTTCCTTTTTTTTGCACACTATTTTTTTTTAAGTTTATTCCAAAAAAAAGACACTTGCGAAAAAAAAGTCCATGGATCCACGGCCGCCCAAGCGGGCTAAAACTCACGCTGAGCGCGGGCACGTCTTGCAAATAGAAGAGCATACAGGGGGCACTGTCCTAGCCCCAAGCCTTCTTTCGCTCCGAAGAGAGCCGAGTGCTAGAGATAATCTGACTGCTGTCAGGCTTGCTAACGTGTTGAGCCTCGCGGCAAAGGGCTTGGGCGTACTGCCGACTCCGTACTTTAGCGTGGTGTGGACTAAGCTGCACCGTCTGCTGCCTGCGGAATCTCCCCGCACTATCTTCAAAAATAAGACATTGGCTGTTGTCGCACAGTGGTGGTCGCGGGAGTTGCGGGAGGCTCTGCAGGACGACGACGACCGGGAGCTAAAAGGCTGCTGCTTAATCCAGGCGGCCGACAGCCTAAACCAGACGGCGTCGAAGAAGCCTCGCTGTTTCACGATCGACAAGTCAAATTCTGTACGTTTGCGAGACAAGGTCTTTGTCGGGGAGGCCTCCTCGTCGCTACGTTTCCTCCAGGGAGAAGAAATCGTCCGGATTTCGCGCGAACAACAATTTTCTGCTAAAAGGTTAGCCGCGGAGGTGAAAACCTTTCTAGCTGCACTCTGGATGGTCGTGAATCTCTGGGCTGACCAGGTCAAAGAGCTGAACGACGTTCCGCGGAGGCTGTCTACTCTGGAAAGAGACAAACAGCTTCTAGAACAAGTGATGACAAGCAGTGAGATACCGGCCCTGGAGACATCACCGCTGGCCTTCATGGACAGTATTTGCCAAGGAATACTCGCCGCTGTGCGTAAAGGAAACGGGCAAGCTCAGGAAGAAAAATGTGCTAGGCAGACAACAGCGCTAAATAGGCAGGTAATCTATGCAAAGCACGCCTCCGATCAATGGTGGACTAGAATACATTCAAGAACAGCGTCTAGACTGGAGTTGTTGAACCAGAAGCAACATGAATGGAACACGCAATTAGAAAGACTTTGTGGCCTAGCGCGTGGGCTAGTGGGCGTGCCGAACCGCCGCTTGACTTCGCTTACTGACTTTATTTCTGCTTGGGAAAAAGATTGGCAAGATTGGATGCAATTGCCAGCAACAGAGGAGCATCTGCCAGAGTTCAGGTTCGCCATGATCGGAGAGGAACTAGAAGATCTGAAGAAGAGACAAGACGAGTTGAGCAAAAGCGTCCGAGAGTATGTAAACCCCCCACAACAGCCACCGCAACAAAAGCAAAAAGGGCGGACGACGCAGCGGGTTTAGACTTTTTGGTCCAAGCTGCTGTTGAGCGGGGCAGGGAAAACGATTAGTATATTTTTCAAGTGATTTTATTAAAAGAAATATCCGGCCATGGAAATCGACGGCAGCAACAGAATCTTCCGCAGTCCTAGCTTTTACGTGCGATTACGCACGGTGCATGTAGAACAGGCACCCATACACTGGCGCGGCACTAGTTTGGCTACCCCAAGTGCCACGAAATTCTGAAGAGGATTTAGGTTATGAGGACAAGCGCTGCAGACAGAAATAAACAGACCGCTGTCGTACGTACCAGTACCATAAACTTTCCACATAACGCAGAGAGGAGCCTCAGTCGCGATTTTGTTGTAGTAGCGCAGGACATACTTCATATCATAACCCTCTCTCGTGCCGCCTGTACTGTACAATTGGTGCGTAAAAAAGAAGTTAGTGTTCGCGCTGGTTGGCGCAGCAGTCGAGAAGAAAATCCATTGATCATTGTTGCTGTTATAGTTGGAATAAAAGTAGCGGGTCGACGAGAGCCGCAAACTTCGCCAATTAGCGGAGGAGATAGAAGACGAGTAAAAATTATCAGGACAATTTACGCCTTGTATAATATAAAAGCGGCTGCCCGCGGCCCCACCATCATTCGCCACGCAGTACGTGCTTGAGGACACTACGCGCAGCCTGACTGTGCCCTCAAACCAGTTGAGACACTCTCGAGTGATCCCTTGTGTCTGAATCACATCCCTGTTGTAGCAGGTCGAGCACGGATGACCGAACCCATCACAACCTATACAAGGCGAAGGGCTCCCACACACACCGCCACAAGTCCAGCCGCTCTTGGTCGGGTCACCTACCGCGCATTCGTTATTATCTACGCACGTGCCGCCACCCGGGCTGCTGCCTGGCGGGCACGGGCTTCTGGTCGGCGTGTAGGTTCGGCTTGGGGTCTGCGATGGCGAGCGGGTTGGCGTGACGGAAAGGGTCGGCGTGGCGATCGGGTCGGCGTGACCGAAATGGTCGGCGTGACCGAAATGGTTGGGGTCGGGGACGAGCTCCTCGGGATGACGTGCGGGTTGGCGTCACTGAACTCGTTAGCGAGACGGAGGCCGAGGCCGAAGCACACCACGTCGGGTGGTAAACTGTGACTTGCAGAACACTGAGGTGCATATTTGCGTTGAAATGGCCGCTAGCGCAACCCGTCCCAAACGGCCCGCTCGTGGGCAACTTATAAAGCATCATTGGGACGATTATCTTATAGTTCCAGTAGTACTGATAAGGCGTCGCAAGCTCCAGAGCATTAGATCGTTTGCAAAGAGGAGTGGTGCCGGTATTGACTCGCCCCTCGTCCAGGTCTACGTTGGTATTGTTGAGATAAGCTACGTAGTACCAGCTGACGCTATCGTTAGAGCCCGCAATGTATGGTTGTGCTGGGCCCGCGTATTCAAAAAAGGTACTACCTGGTATGGTGGAGCAAATATCCAGCGGGCCGAGCCTGGCAGCTGTTGTTGAAGACCTTAGGTACAGTGCTTGTCCCATCACGGAACCTGAAACACCCGCCGGCGCATTCAGAATTGTGTGCGGTGTCTTGGTACTTTGACAATAGTATATGTTGCTGCTGGCATTGTACGCGTACTGTACAATGTAGTCTTCTGGGAGATAACCGACATACTTTGTCAGGTTGTCGTTATCCATAGCTAAATATGCATACATCGGGTTCGTGATCCCAGAAATGCTCCAACCGCTGCTGGGGTTAGTAAAGAAGTTGTTTGCCAAGGTTCCGGTGTTGTCAAAGAACAGGTTTAGGGCGTAGTTGCTGGCGCAGAACCACGACGGCGTAGCAGAAACGGTGACAGACCTGGTCGGCGTCACTGAGCCTGTAGGCGTCTGAGAGAGGCTCGCCGTCCTTGAGCTCGTAGGCGTCACCGACGTCGACACTGTGCTGGTACCCGACGCCGAAACTGATCTGGACACCGACGCCGAAACTGATCTGGACACCGACGCCGAGCTGGTCATCGACACCGTGCTGGAAACTGACACTGTGCTGCTCCCCGACACTGTGCTGGTCACCGACACTGAGCCGGACACGGACGCCGAGCTGGTCACCGACACTGTGCCGGACACGGACGCTGATCTTGACACCGACGCCGAGCTGGACACCGACACTGAGCTGGACACCGACACTGAGCTGGACACCGACACTGAGCTGGTCACCGACACTGTGCTGGTCACCGATGCCGAACCGGACACCGACGCTGAGCTGGACACCGACACCGAGCTGGACACCGACGCCGAGCTGGACATCGACACTGAGCTGGACGCCGACACTGTGCCAGACACGGACGCTGATCTTGACACCGACGCCGAGCTGGACACCGACACTGAGCTGGACACCGACACTGAGCTGGACACCGACACTGAGCTGGTCACCGACACTGTGCTGGTCACCGATGCCGAACCGGACACCGACGCTGAGCTGGACACCGACACCGAGCTGGACACCGACGCCGAGCTGGACATCGACACTGAGCTGGACGCCGACACTGAGCTGGACACCGACGCTGAGCTGGACACCGACACTGAGCTGGACACCGACACTGAGCTGGTCACCGACACTGTGCTGGTCACCGATGCCGAACCGGACACCGACGCTGAGCTGGACACCGACACTGAGCTGGACACCGACGCCGAGCTGGACACCGACGCCGAGCTGGACACCGACGCCGAGCTGGACACCGAAACTGTGCTGGACACGGACACCGAGCTGGACACGGACACTGAGCTGGACGCCGACACTGAGCTGGACGCCGACACTGAGTTGGACGCCGACGCCGAGCTGGACACGGATACTGAGCTGGGCACGGATACTGAGCTGGGCACCGACGCCGAGCTGGACAGCGACGCCGAGCTGGACACTGATGCCGAGCTGGACACCGACACTGAGCTAGACACCGACGCCGAGCTGGAAGCCGACACTGTGCTGGTCCCCGACACCGTGCTGGAAACCGACACTGTGCTGGTCCCCGACACCGTGCTGGAAACCGACACTGTGCTGGTCCCCGACGCCGTGCTGGACGCCGACACTGAGCTGGACGCCGACGCCGAGCTGGACACGGATACTGAGCTGGACACCGACGCCGAGCTGGACAGCGACGCCGAGCTAGGCACCGACACTGAGCTAGACACTGACGCCGAGCTGGAGCGCGAAGCTGAGCCAGAGTGGCTCTGCGAAGGCCAGCTGTCTATGCATGCGCGGGGAGTCTGGGACTTTTGCAATCCAGACCCGCGCGTTAGGCCCTCACAGAGGGCCGAGACTGCTTGTGGGTCCATGGGCGCTACCGTCCAGTTGCTCAGGTCCTGCACCAGTGCGGGCGCGCCGGACAGAAATCCGTTGGCATCTCGCAGGCTGTCTGGCCTCCACCAAGACAGGTCCGCCCCGAGCAGCGACGCGTTCGCAAACATGCCGCTGGCGTTCACGACCCGCGATATGTTCCAGCCGGCCAGTCCGGGCAGCGAAGTGGCTCGTGTGCCGCGGAACATGTAGGCCGTATCTAGTACGCGCGACAGGTCCCAACTAGTGACGTTGGCAAACCTGAGGCACGGCGAGTCGGCAAAGGCCGCGCGCATGTTAGTCAGCGATGCACGCACCCGCAGACCCGACACGTCGAAGCACGCGGGCCGCGACAGCCCCGCAAAGCTGAGCGACAGGTCCTGTAAATCAGTCGTGTCCAGTTGGTCCATGGGCGGCAGCCACTCCAACGCCGTCTCGCCGTAGAAGTGCTGCCCCGTCTCGGCTGCGAGCAGCAGCCCGCCCCACTGCAGGACCTTGCGCAGGGCTACCCGCCCGCCGCCACCATGCTGGGCCCGCCACTCCAAAGTCATTGCCCACGCCGGCAGCCGCCCGCGCACCACCACCAAGAACACACCGCCGTCGGTAAAAGTGTGGGTGCACGGCCCCAACAGCGCGCTGCACTGCTGCGCGACCCCTCCGGGCTCCCAGAAAACCTCCCAGACATCGATGGCCGTCGTGCGACGGCGTCGCTGAGCCGTGGCGGCCCCGTTGGCGCCGGCGGCGGGCAGCGTCCAGTTGTCGCCCGCCGCGCTCACCGACAGCTCCAGCACCAGATCGCCGGGCTCAACCAGAGAAAGATCATACGGGCAATACGCGTGCAACAGCAGGGGCAGCAAGACGGCTACCCACGCGCGCGGAAAACTGAGGAAGCCACCAGTGAATACGTGCAAATGCCTCCTCATCACCGTGTTTTTTTATATAGATATGGCTACTCTCGCTCTCCCCCATCACAACCAACCTACTCACCGCCAGCGCGAGGGGGGGGGGGGGGATTTATACCAAGAGAGAGAGAGAGAGGGCGGGGAGGGGGGAAAGAGCGAGGGAAAAGATTACACCTCCCCCCCCCCCGTGTGTGCCGTGATACGGCCGAAACAATGGCAGTGATATGGTCGAAAAGGGCACTAATGCCGAAATGCTCTTTTGGTACTGCCTTTTTTGGCCATATCAAGAACAGCTCGCAGCGCTAGCGCACAGAGAGGGGGCTCAAGTCTCAGAATTCCGTTATTTGGGGAAATAAAAATTCCTTGTCACGCTGCGTGTCCGTAAGGTTTCGGCTCGGGTCTGGAGGATAGTACCTCCCACATTAAGAGTGACGAGTAGACCGCTTGGTTCAGACTGCAGCTCAAAGCCTTTCGTCGCCTGCACGTCTGACGAGTCTCCCCGTGCTTTCCATGCAGCTAACAAGTTCTCGAAAGCAACAGGATGCACCAACTGCTTGGCGTCCGTGTCGGTAGCCATTGAGAACTGCGTGTTTTTACTTTAGATAAGACAGTCACGTGATGGGTAACGCGTGTGCGAGCTCTTTCTTTTGTTGCGGGGAGTGGGGGGGGGGGGCGCCCCCCGTCCTCTCTCATCCTGCTTTTTTTTCAGATCTTGTACCAATTCTCTTTTTGGGGGAAGGAATTTAATAAAAAGAAATCTCTCGTAACAACACTTTTTTTCTTTGTTTCTCTGTCGCTTGGCTGACCCCCCCCCTCCCCCTACCCAGCCCCCTTTTCTTTCAGCGTCGCTGTCTCTTACTAGCGGGCTGCTGCCTTCCCCTCTCCCCCACACGTTTGCCGCTCGTAGCTTTCTCTTCAGCATTGGCGACCCAGTCCGTCAGTAGATGATAATTGTCAGCAATCTCGTGTACCAGCCGCAAGGGGTCAATCCTGTCTTCCTCCTCCTCTCGCTGCTCCTTTGCCTCGTCGCCTTCGACCTCGCTGTCGTCTTGCTCTTCTTCGCCCCGCTCCTCACCTTGTCCCCCGACCTCTCTCTGGCCCCTCTTCTTCCCAACTAAATTCACGCAGCTGAAAAAGGCCACGCGGTAGCAGGTGTGCAGGCCTTTTGTCTTTTTGTCCCTAAGACGCAAAGGGTTACCTCCTGCAGTTTTCTGCCTTTCCATGCTCGAGTGCAGGCACGTTCCAAAAAACTGGGCGAGCAGGCCTTGGCACGCCTGTGTCGATAAGGCGAGCTGCCGGGGGGCAGCCTGCCCCCGAGCCCCCTCTCCCTGCCAGCCCGCGCAAGCGGATTGGGCTCACGTGCTAGGCGGTTCAAAGTGTTTTGTTTGATGTACAGGTTAGGCCAAAGCGTATGCCCGTTCCGGAACAACAGCTCGATCTCCCGTTGATTCGCGGCCACGTTCCCCAAGGAGAAAATTTCGCCGCCCAGCAGCCTGTACGCAGGCTGCTGCCAAGGGCCCGCCTCCCCTTCCTGCAGCGGTGAGCCTTTCAGCACCAGGTTCGCAAGGGTTTCGAGGAAGGCGACACGACCCGCCAGGTTGCGATCTCTCTGCACGGACAAGGGCGGCGTGGCCTCTTGCAGTTCCGCCCACTGGCTGTGCGCGTATCGCAGCAAGAGATCCTGTCTCCCCGAATAATGGCACCAGGTGCCCACCAGGGCCAGCAGTGATTTTTGAGCTTGCACTTTGCACGCCGTCTTATAATCCAGCAGGTGCCTAGCCGACGGGTGTCTCAGTAACAATTTCAGGTAGCCCACCCGGTCCAAGGCGGACCGCCCCGAATCACCGTCAAGCAGAGGGGTTGTCCCGGTTTTTACCAGCAGCGCACTCTCCCCCCTTTTTCCTCCGCCTCCTCCTCCGCCTCCTCCTCCTCCGCCTCCTCCTCCTCCGCCTCCTCCGCCGCAGCCCCTCCCCTCTCCTGCAGAGCAATTTCTGCGCGCAGCTCGTCGTCGCTCATGCCCCTGGCCACCTCCTCTAGCTGCTCAATGGCCGACTTCTTGGCCTCCCTCCGCTGTGCCTTGCGTTCGTCGGCTTTGTCGTTCTCCTCGTCGTGCATCTCCTCCGACACCGGCCCGGGCCAACAGTGCCGGTCGTCGGGCGCGGGGAGCGCCGTGGCCGCAAAATCAACTTTCTCCAGCTTGTCGCAGCCCATCCTGCCCGCTGCCGCGGGCAGGAAGAAAGAGACAGGGGGGGTTCGGGGGGCAGTATGCCCCCCGGTGCATAGTCACGCGCCAGGATCTGGTTGTTGTCAAACAGTACGTAGCACGAGTGGAAGTAAAAGTCGCTCACGCCCTTGGGCTCGCTGAAGTTCACGCCAAAGGTCAGGGTACACGTGAAGCACACATAGTACAACTCCGACCAGACCTTCCACAGATCGCCCTTGAAGTCCCCCGCGTGGCCCTCGCCCAGGTCTCGCCTCAGGAATTCCTGGCGGCGCTGCCCGAAATAGCAGCGAATTTTCAAGTTGGGCACCGTGCGCGAGATATCCTCGCTCACCCTTTCCGCCTCGCCCCGGGACCCCGCCGCCACCACCACCTTCTTGCCGCGCAGGAGATCCAGCTTTATCTTCTGCACCAGGCTCGCGCGCGACTTGTGCTCAAAGTAACGCCGGTTACACTGCTTGCGAAAGCTGCTACACCTGAGGTAGGTGCGACATTCTTCAGCCCCCGCTGGCGCGCCCGCAAACCCCCTCTCTCGTCTCATCGCGTGCAATACCTCTATGGCACGAGGGGTCAGGAACGCATCCGGCAGCACGATCCTGTCTGCTTCTCGAACTAGCATTTCCAGCATCATCAGATTTTGCAGGTCCTTTTCTACGTTAAGCCCTTGCGTTGCCTGGTACAACAGGCCTGCTGGACTTCGTCCAGCAGCAGAACGTTGTAGGCTACGGGCTGCAGGCACTCGTTCTCCCCCTGCCCTTCCTGCCGCGTAAGGCTATGAAGTGCCTCGAACGTCCAGATCGCTCTGTTTGCTTCCGATGCCTTGGCGGGCTTAAACTTAAAGTCGTACTCTTGTAACGTGTGCTCCAGCGAGTGGCAAAACGTCTTGCGACTTGCCACGGCCCCCACCCTGATCTCGCGGTCCGGCCCGTTGTGCTTCTGCCATGCCTCCCGCCATTCCTCCTGCGCACGGAACATCTCGGCCGTCCAGCCCTCCGGCTTCTGCCGTGTTATGAGCGCATGCACGGCGTTCTTCAGCTGGGTCGTCTTGCCCGCGCCCAGCGACTCCTGCAGCGCTAGCAGCTCGAAATTGTTGGTGAAAGCAAAGGGCACCGCCCATTCCGCCGACACGTCTTCCCGCTCCGTGACGAGCGAGGTCCAGGGGTTATCAGGGCGGCTTAGCCCGTCAAATACGTCTATGTTGCCGTACCCGTCTTGCAGGCTGCCCTTGCGAGACACCCGCCCGTTGTCCAGGGCTTTCCAGGTTCCGTCTAGGCACGGACAGGTCCACCAGAAATCTAGCTTGTGAACCTCGATGGTCTGCGACTCGCATTCCGTGCTCCCGCAAAGCCCCCGCGTTTCCCACGCGGGCCAGCGCTCCGTGGGGCTGGACCCCCGCACCTGCCTGGGGGCCTCCTGCTGCGAGAGGTTCGCCAGCACCTCTTTCAGCCTTCTCGTGCGCAGCTCATCGACTATCGCCCACAGCGGGCCCCCCCAGCCTGCTGGCTCGCTTCCTCCGTTTCTCTGGGGGTAGTAATTCAGAAGGCGAGCCACCCGGCGCTCAGGCCTCTCACAACCCTCCCCCCGCTTCGAGTCGCACAGCACACAGTACGCGCGCAGCCAGATCTCGCCGTCGTCGTCATCGATCGAAATTTCGACCTTCGCCTCGCTCTTGTGTTGGGAAGGCGCTTGCGTCTTGTACGACAGAACGCACAGCGAGCCTGGGGCCAAGATTGCCGTGAACCGCTTGATCGGCTCGTAGTTCTGGGGCTCTTCTAGTTGCTGAGAGCTTTCCAGAATAGGAGAGACCGGCTGTGCTACAACGCACTTCATGTGCTCAAGCACAGCGGAGACTCTGCCGATCAGCGGCTGAACCCAACTTCGCCAATGAGCACTCATAGGGCTTTCTTCGCTGCTCTCCTGCGCACTGATCTGTTCCTCCCCCTAAGAACAAATAGTAATATCATTTCATCCGGTAGACGCGCATGAGAGAGAAGGGGGGGAGGGGGGGGGGGCGGTAAGAACCCCTGACGCACACTCCTTTTGCCTGATAACTGGGGTGGGGGGTGTGCAGTGGGGGTGGGGTCATTCGAAAATATTTGGGGGAATTATCGTTAGGCCTGGATGCACCTCTTGGCCTTCGGGGGTGTGTATCTACTTCGGGGTGTATCGACCCACATAAAAAAATATACAAAACCCCTCCACCTATGTTTCTGATAGTCGGGTGGGGAAGGGTCATTCCGGAGGGGGTGGCCTATGTGCCACCCCAGACCCCATTTTACAGGCACATCCCACACCCCACACCCCCCACCGCCAGAAATGGACCCCCGGAGGGAAAGCAAGAACATGGCAATTATACATACCTGCGTAGAGGTTTCGGGTGCAGTAACATGATCACCTACATACACAAATGGCGTTTTTGCAAGGCAAGCAAAAGGTGCAGGATTTCAGCGATAAACCAGCAAGCGATACAGGCCCTCGGGTACAAACCAACAAAACACGAAATTCAGATTGCGCAGCCACTTCTTACCTTGATCATCCTGCTTGCTCTCGGCTGCAATTATTTGGTGGTTTGTATCTGAAGGCTCTTCTTGGTACGGAGAGCCTGAGTGAGCATTCGGGACTGGGGTGGAGGGTAGGGACACACGGCAGGGCTGTGCCAGACAGAGCTTGTAGCGCGTGGCCTGGGGCAGCATGAAGCGGGCCTTGGAGACACCCTGAGCGCATTGCGCGTCCAAACAGATGATAGTCATTCGAGTTTGACCCAGGGTCACAAGCAAGCGATTGCTCGCGTGCGGGGCCGCGATACCAGTCGCGGCGTGGCGGAAAGGGCAGATAGCAGTGTTTTTGAGCGTGTAGGCCCAAAGGAATCCTTGCGTTTTCCATACGACTTGAGGGAATTGCACGTGTGCCCCCAGGTAGGGCGCCGTGTGTGCTATTAAAATGGAGCTCATCTGTGCCTGGGTGTAGCGATCAGCTCCCCCCAAAACGACGGGGGCAGAGTGACCCCCGTCTGCCCGGGGCGCTAGGAGGATTTGGCCAGCGAGTTCGGAGCCCCAGGGCAGGACGGTGGGGGAGGCTCGGGGGGGAGGCAGCCGGAGGGGGCAGGTCGCAGGGGGCAGGCCGCAGGGGGGCAGGCCGCAGGGGGGCAGGCTGGCGAGGGGCAGCCTGCCCCTGCCCGAGCCCCCCCCCGTGCTCCCTTCCCGCCCGCGCCAGCGGGCTGGGGCTGCCCCCTGAAGCGCGCGGGGGCGTCGTCGTCGTGCCAGGCTGGGCCTGCGCGCGTGGCGTCGGTCTCGCCGACGCTGGCGAGCGCCACGAATTCGTCGATTTCGGCGTCGTTCATATCTTGTGCAGAGTACATAGCAAGGTTTCGGGCGACAAGCTCGTGCGAAGGTTCGTTGATTGGTTCTGGGATGCCTGTGCAAGAGGTGGAGGAAGAGCTGGAGGTGCCGCTTGGTACACTGAGTTGGTAGCGCCCAAAGGGGAGCAAGACTCGCTTCGCGTAGACGGGCTTGTGACAGTTAAAGGGACAGGACAAGCGTTCGCGCGGGGGCGCCTGGAAACAGCGGGCGCAGGGCTTGCGCTCGGCCTTGTCGCAGAACGGGTACCTGCACATCCCACCATTTTGCTTGTAGATGGAGAGGTCGACGATGGTGGACAGGTCGAGGTCAGCGAAGGACGGGTAGAGGCGCGCAAAGTCGGCGATGGCTTCGCGCATGAGCAGACCCGCGTCGGCCCAGCCGAGCACGACCTGGGGGAAGACGAGATGGTACGACAGTTTGTCGTAGCTAACCAATTTGCGCTGCCGGGGGGCGGGCGGCTGGGTGGGCTGGGTCTGCCACTTTTGGACGCGACCGTGGCTTTGTAGGACGAGCGCAGTGCAGGCCGCCCAGGCCTGTGTGGCAAGCATGCCGGCGGCGGTCAGGCGCACAATGATCCGGCCCGCCAGCACAGCAAGAAAGCATTCTAGAAAGTCTGAGAAGCGGGCGGGCGTGAGCAGCGGGGACTGGCGCGCATCCAGGTCGACGATGAGGGCGGAGGGGTCGTGGATGACCTGGACGAGTGCAAACCTATTGAGCTGCAACGCATACGGACTGCTCTGTAGCTCGCGCAACAGGCCGGTCACGTGCTTCTGCTCGGCGGGGGTCAAGTGGAGGCGCCCACCGGACATGAGAGTAAAGTTGGGCGCGATCTGTTCGTCACGGACGCGGCGGGCGGCTGTGTCTAGCACGCACTGAATCTTCTGGGCCAGTGCTTGGGCCTGACCCCAACAGTCCCCCGGTGGTGTATCCATTGGAAAGAGGAGAGGGGGCAAAGCTCGTGTGCGTTCTTTGTGCTTTATTTTCGTATGGGTGCCTTTATTTAAGTAATGAGGCCCAGCCGGCGGACGGGCGCTGAGAAGGGAGAGGGGGAGTGAGGGGAGAAAGGGAGGGAGGGAGGGGGGGGGGGAGGGAAGAGGGGGGGGGGGGGGAGCGAGGGATAGAGAGAAGGAGAGAGAGAAAAGAGTACACCCCCCCTGTATCGTGATACGGCCGAAACAATGGCAGTGATATGGCCGAAAGGGGGCACTAGTGCCGAAATGCCCTTGGGTACTGCCTTTCTCGACCATATCACTTGTGCCGAAATGCCCATTGGTAGGTCTAGCATTTATTGAAAGAAATATCTATACAAACCAAGTCGCAGGCGCTCAAAACTTTAGCTGCCAGCCCGCGCTAGCGGGCTGGAGGCGCTCAAAACTTTAGCTGCCAGCCCGCGCTAGCGGGCTGGATGGGGGGTTCGGGGGGGCCTTGCCCCCCGGCGCCAGCGAATAGTCCACGGTGGTGCCCTTGCCCTTGATGCGTGGAAGTCGGCTAGCTACCAGTATACAGCCGTCGTCGTCCTGGTACTGTGCGAGGCCTTGCGTTAGGCGTAACCAAGCTAGTCCGGTGACTAGCGGACAGTCGAGCAGCTCTAGCGAGCGCAGGTTGACAAGCCCGGTCAGGTGTTCGACCCCCCTGTCAGTGAGCGCGCTGCAATTGCCGAGCCGCAGCTCACGCAGGCCCGGCAATTGCCGTGACAAGGCCTCGAGCGCGTCGTCGCTGACCTTCTCGCTCGGTAGGTGTAAGATGCGCAGACTCGTGAGCTGGTGGAGTTGTCGGAACCACGTGCCGCCGGTAGTGTGCCGGCGTTCGAGGCTGAGGCTCTGCAGCTGGGCGAGGCTGGGCAGGATCTGGCGCAGCCCCTGGTCGAGCAAGTTGTTTTTGCCCAGGAGGGCCAGGCTGCGCAGCCCCGGCAGGTTTCTGGCGAGGCTGCTGACTGTAGGACAGGTGAGCCGTGCGCAGTCGGTCAGGGCCAACGTGTGCAGCGGACAGTTCGCGAGCGCCAGCAGCCCCGTCGCGGTGAAGCGGTAGCAGCTGCCCAGACTGAGCACCTGCAGCGACTCCATCCGGGAAATGGACTGAAGGTCGTCATCGCCGAGATCTGAGCAATTGTCCAGGGAGAGCTGCGTGAGGCCTCTCAGCGTGCGCAGCGTCGCGCTCGGCACTTGGCAGCACTGGAGGCGCTGGAGTTGGGGCAGGGCGCGCGTGAGGGTAGGGGGCAGTCCATGCATAGACCGTGAGACCTCCAAGGCCTCGAGCTCGGGCAGGGCCGCACAGACCTCGTCCAGAGCTTTTTGCGGTAGAAAGAGCCAACCGCGCAGGCCGAGCTCCCGCAGGGAGACCATCGACTTGATCTGAGCGAGTACCTCGAATGGGTGCCGCGTGTCTTCGAGCTCCAGGCGCAGCAGCTGGGGGGCACACGACAGTAGCCCCGGCACGTACACGGAGCCGCCCCCGATCACAGAGAGCCGCTGCAGCGACTTGGGCAGCCTGTCCACCTGCTTTCCCTCGACACTATAGCAATGCCTCAGCTCCAGGGTGTGGACCGAGTCGGGCAGCTGGCTCAGCAGCCCGTCGTTCAGGGGGGCTTCTGCGATGGAGACCACGGACAAGCCGCGCCTGTGGGCGTTCAGCAGTGTTTCCAGCATCTCCTGGCTGAAGTAGCACCCCTCGGCCGTCACTCGTGCTGGCGTGAGCCGGCGCAGCAGGGCACAGGGAGGTGCATTCGCTTCGCTAGTGACCCGCAGCCGCAGCGAGCCGCAGGGCCCGCCGGCGGCAAGAAAGGCGCGCGCTACCGAAGAGCACAGGAACTTGCGAGAAAGTCGCTGCGTGAAGTCGAGCTCCGACACCCCGCCTAGGTTGTGCCAGAACTTCTCGTGTTGCATCCAAGAGTTCCAGCCCTTGCACACCAGGGAGGCTGTGTGCAAAGCTGCGGGTTCGTTGAGGAAGGCTAGCACACCGATCCACAGGCTTTCAGGCAGTTGGAACCTGGGCTGGGGTAAGCAATAAGTTGCACCGCTGTGACTCTTCTGGCGCTTGGAGGGCCGGGCAAGCAACGGGGCTGTGTCACACAGGTTCTGACACTGCGGGATGTTCTTGCGCTTAGAAGCCAGTGACAGTAACATGGGCTGTTATAACCAAGGCACCAGCCCGCTAGCGCGGGCTGGAGAGGGGCGGGGGGGGGGGGGGGGGGTGCCCCCCACCCGCTAGCGCGGGCTGGAGGGGGGCGGGTGGGGAGCACCTCCCCCCCCCTCTCTTCGGCACACTTGTCCTTTTTCGGCCATATCACGAGGCCACCAGCTAACAAAGCAAAGAAGTGTCAAACGCAGAATCCTCAGGCCTGGTTTTTGCGGCGGCCGGTGGCATAGGGAGGAAGAGAGAAGAAGAGAGAAAAGAGGGGGGCGGGGTGCTTCTCCCCTTGCAGGAAAAAGGGAGGGGGGGGTGAAGGTCTCTTTGTTGCAATTGTATGCATCACGCGGGCTTGTGCCCAAAAAGAAATTTGCGAGCTTTTTGTTTTGTGCCCAGCCCGCTAGCGCGGCTGGATGGGGCTCGGGGGCCTGCCCCCGGCACGAGCCCGGCTTCTATAGGAGAGGCAGCCACCAGCTGCCGACCTTTTCCTGGAACTGCAGCCTGCGGGCGACGACGTGCGCCTGCTGGCGTTCCGGCACGCGCCGTCGTCCCGTCGCCCACTGCCGCCCGATTTCTGGCTAGACTTTGGCCAGCGGCACTTTTTGGAGACAGAAGGCCTAAAGCCACTGGGCCACGGGGCCATCGGCACGGTTTACGACGTGCCCGGAGAGGGTCGGGTGCTCAAGGAGCCGCTGCGCGGTGGCGACTTGGTGCCGCACAGGGCATCTTCTGGCACCAAAACACGTTTTCCAGCTCGCCCTTTGCGGTCCGCAAAGGGCGTGGTCCCGTTGCTGCGGTACGGTTTCCGGAGGGCCGGCAAGACTGCGCCACTGCTGAGTCAATCACTTGCGACAGGTCCGTACAGCCGCTACCAGCAGGGCTGGGAGCAACGCGCCAATTCACTGCTGGTCATGCAGACGCTGTGGCCCAAAGCGAAGGGCGCGCCCTTGTACCGAATGCTGCAAAGCCCCGCGGAGGCCGGCCTGTTGGAGGTACTGGTGCGGGTGGAACGCGTCATTGCGGAGATGCACGCGGCGGGCTACGCGCACAACGACCTGCACGCCGGCAACATCTTAGTGCAGGGCCCCCACCAGGTCACGGTGATTGACTACGACCTGGTCAGGCCCGCGAATGCGGATAGCAACTTCCTGGACTACCTGTCGTTAGCGCACTTGACGTTTGACGCCAACTTCTTGCCTATCTTGGAAAAGTTTTTTCCAAAGGGCGGCGCTCGCACGAAGTTAGCCTCGGCTGGGCTTGAACGGCTGCCCAGGCTGCGCCACTATGCACACGTCGGGCGCTGGGAGGCTTTGGCCGGAGTGGACCTGCTATTGTTCCAGCGGCAGCACCTGCAGCTGCTGGGCTTGGACCCGGACGCAGTGAGCTACGAGGTGGAGTACCTCCTGCCGCCCCACGTGACCGTCGAGCTCTTGGTCAGCACGACGAACCCGCGGGCCTTCCGCGCGGCGCTGGAAGCGGGGGCAAGGCCCCCCGAGCCCCCCCTCCAGCCCGCGCTAGCGGGCTGGGCGCGTTGCGACTACCAACCTACTTCATGGGCCCGGCGCACAGTACTGCGCAGCCGCCGCCAGCCACGGCCAAGCCTCTTGGCAGCATCTCGACTAGACTAGTGTTGCCAGCAAGTGGTGATACGGCCGAAACATGGAAGTGATATGGCAAATAAAGGCATTGGTGCCGAAATGTCCTTGGGTACTGCCTTTTTCGACCATATCGCAGATCACTGTATTAAATTCTGGCACTGTACTGCCTTTTTTCGACCATTTATTTAAAAGAAAAATACATATATACACAAAACAAAGTCGCAGATTGCTGCTCTTGGGGCACGGGGCGACCCCTTTGTCCTTTTCGCCGGAGCTGGCGGAGCGAGGAAAGGGGGGGGGGGTGCGCCCCCCCCCTCCCCTTCTCCCTCTCCCCCCCTTCTTTTCTTACTAGTAGAGTGTAGAAAAAGCCAGTCCCGCGCGTTCACAAAGAACATAAAGGAATGGCCATCGTACCTCCGGCGGAAGCAGCGACCAAGGATATTTGGTCAGTTTTCAGTAACGGTTATACTAACTCACCGAAGAAAAGCTGGGACCAATTGGTAAAACAAAAGAGACGAGCTCTTAAACTTACTGAGGAAAAAGAATGGCCAGGACCTTGCGAGCACAAGCAGAAGGCATTTATTGCGGGCGCCACCTCGGAGGTAAACGCACCTCACGATGCTCCCTGGCTCTGGTCACCCAAACCTGCCCCAAACGCAGCTTTCGAGGCATTTATTAGTCAGGCTGGGACGTAGCGATGATGGAAAACGGGTCCTAACACATCTAGCACCAGAAAAGAAAAAAAATGTGCTGAAGACGCTGCGCAAATATTTCGACCAGGGCCTAAAAGCCAACTCGCATTTGCAATGGGTACAACACTGTCGTGGTGGTGTTGATATAGAAGATAAGATTTTAGGGTCGGGGCAGTGTCCCAATCTAAATATATGGTTTATGCAGCACGTCCGGGATTACCTGCGGGGCTCAGGGACGGTGCGTCACGATATCCAGTGGTTGGGCTACCACGCTCGGCAAATGCTGAAGCGGATTTGGCCCACAGTAAGGAATGCGGGCCTGTGCGTGCGGTTGTTCCATGTTTATTTGGCTTGTTATCAAACCTGGGCTGCTCCCGAGAACAGCCAAAAGCTCTATGACTGGATCTACAACTATGGACGCTCCTCAGAAATAATCGCTGGATGCGCCGCCGAGGCCTTGGGTACGCTGGATATTCAAAAGGACATGCAATATCTATTGGGTGAGGAGGGCTTTGACAATACTTTGAAGGCCAGGAATCTGGTGATTTCTCTGCATTGGCCGCCCGAATCTAGTGCAAACAAAATCGAATCTCTTCTTAAAACCTTACGCGAGGAAATACAGAACGCGAAGCCCTAAAAACAGGCCTAGCGCGTTGAAAAAAGTGCATTTTATTATTAAAAGCTCGATATTTCTGCGATCGCTTGACTTTTGTTTGGGGTGTAAATGACTAGAGGGGGCAAGCAGCCTTTGTTTGTAATTAGCGCAAGCCAACCATTCCCTCAATGATAAGGCCGGGGATTTTGGCGGAGAGGAATCGCACCCCTGGCACATTGACAGAAAGAGGCTCCGGAGACATCGGAGCTTGGACACGTGCGCCAGACCCGCGTCTGTGATGCCCACGCAGCGATCGAGATCCAGGTATCGCAGAGTCTCAAGCGCAGAAAGGTGCTGCAGCCCCTTGTCCGTGATTTGGCTACAACCGTTGAGGTTTAGCTGTTGCAACCTTCGACAGCCCGACAATGTTAGCAGCCACTCGTCGCTGGCCTGGCGGCAGTCTGTAAGGTTCAAGGTCCGTAGCTGGGCCGTAGGTAAAAGCGAGATCCCTGCTCGTGTGATCCGCGAGCAATGGCTGAGGTGCAGGTGCTGCAGGCTAGCTGACGGCAGAAACCCTAGTCCGCTGTCCGAGATTTGCTGGCAGTAGCCCAGATTCAAAACCTCCAAGCTCGTAAGCGGCGACAAGTACGAAAGCCCCTCGTCTGTGATTTGGGGGCAGCCATACAGGTCAAGACGCCGCAGTTTGAGGACGCTCGACAGGGCGCGTAGCTCTGCGTTCCCGACTTGTTTGCAAAACTGTAGCATCAGGATTTTCAGGTTCGGAAGCGCAGTGGGCATGAGGGCTAGCGCCTCACACAGGCTCGCGGTCACGCCCTCCAAGGACAGGCTGTCGACCTGCAGCCCGCGCAACTGCCGCATTACTTGGGCTGGACAGCCGCTAGCCGCGCCCAGCTTTACATCGCGTAAGCAATAGCCGACCCACGGCCACACTTGTGCTGTGGAGCCCTGGAGCAGGACTGGCCAGACCCGTGACAGCTGAAGCAGATCTTGGCAGCACAAAAAATCACGCACGCCCAGCCACACGTAGTTAGGCAAAGTGCGTTTGTGAGCAAGGCTTGCGCTCTTTTCCATGCTCCTCTTTATTTTGCCAAGAAGGGGTACAAGAGCAAAGAAAGGGAAGGGAGAGAAACTGTTGCTCTAATAGTAATAGTACTTGTTAATGATCAAGCTTATCACGTCGCCCGATGGGGCTACACTCTTGCAGTGTCTCCCCCTCCCTCTCTCTCTCTCTCTCTCTCTCTCTTTACGGTTTTTAAGGGGCACACTGCGCGGCCCGCTGCAAGCGCAGACCGACTTTGGCCACCTGGGCGCTGCTTATAAATACTAGCGGCCGAGGCGGAGCCGGGAGTGTTAACACAGGTTTGTTCCGTCCGGCAGGCCCCTACGGCCTTGCGCGTCAAGTAGTATTTTTTATTAATACGCAATTGTTGTTAGGAGTTTGTCACAAACCCAGCCTGACGAGCATTCATCTAGGATGGCATAAGCGTCGAACGGGCACTTAGCGGGGCTGGCAATACGAACCACTTTAGTACCAGAAAATTCTCGTTCGAGTGTACTTAAAAATTCGCGCAGGGCTTTCGTGGCCGCGAATTTCTGGTGAGTCTCCACAAGCCCGCAAGGCGTCTCCTGGACAAAAATGTTTTTTGGCGCGCTATATATTTTTCCGGGAAAATGCTTGATTTGTATTGCATGTTTTAGGGCCGGGGCGACCCGTTTATTTGGTGCTGAGTTTCGCTGTTTTGCACTGGGTGTGATACGGCCGGAAAAGGCAGTGCTTCCGGGTTTTTCCCGGCGGAACTGCCTTTTTTAGCCATATCACTCCCCAAGTCCGACCATATAAGAATTCGGAAAACAAAGCCGTTTAAGTCGATACTAGTTCTCAGTTCTGCGTTGTGTAAGACTTCTTTGAGCTTTTATTAAAAAGGGTATTGTTATTTTGGCAACACTGGACTCTGCCATTTGGGCCAAGCAAGAAATGTATCGAAGGGTGCCACTTGCAAATACCTCAACTGGAACACCACAGCCCCCGCCCAGCGGGCCAGGGAGCGCTCGAACGACACACAGAACGTATTCTCGTGCGACCAATTTGCTCGTCCCGTTTTGCTCGTGCTGCGGGAAACGGTCCGAGCTGGGTTCTTATCTTGGCAGCGAGCGCAATAGCTCGTGGTGTGCCTGGGCAGCTGTGTGATCTCAGATTTCTGTTCCCTCCTGCTGAGTGTATTGATTTGGTCGAGAGGGAGGCCGAGAGGCGTCCAGCACTCGCGACAAAAGCCCACTTGGCAGAGAGGCGGAGACAATGGCCTATTCTCCGATGTTCCATAGAACCTGCCATCCGAGGCGACAGCGTACTTGGTTTGTACCTCGAGCACATAATAACATGCTAGCAGCTGCAGCAGGGCGTGAGGGCAGCCGGTGCGGAGATATGAAAGGACCACACTGAAGGGCTTGGGGTCAAGATCAACAAAGACGGGTTCATGAACATCCCAACGCGAGGCAGACAAGGTAGTCAGCAGTTCTCGAAACAGAGCGCTACGTGAATTTTCTAAAGTATCTGCCTGGGCTCGAAAGATAGTACCCCCCACGTCCAGCGTGATGAGTCTATCGCTGGGTTCGAGAGTAGGCGTCAGGGGCTCCGGGCTTGCGTCTTCTTGAGAAGCAGACATTGCTTAGAGCTTGACAGAGATTTGCTTTCACCAAGAAAGGGAAGAAAGAGAAGAGGGGGGAAGAGGGAGAAAAAGAGGGGGGGGGGGCTACCCCCCCCCTCCCCTTTCCCCCTCGCCTCCCCTGTCCTCTCCTCCTTCCCCTCCCCTGTCCTCTCTCCCTTCCCTTTTTGCCCCCCCCCCCCCCCCCAAGAAATTTCTGTCGAGCCCTCGGGGTCGACAAAAAAAAGTTTTTGGCGCGCTATGTTTCTTTCCCGGGAAAATGCTTGATTTGTATTGCCTGTTTTAGGTCCCGATACGGTCGAAATAGGCAATACTCCTCCCGTTTTCCCGCTAGATGGACGTTTAATTAAGAAAACAACCTTTTTTGTACTTCCGTTTAAGGGGGGGCGCGAGGGGCATGCCCCCGGATTTACAAGGGAGCCACAAATTGTGTGATGGCCTGCCTGCACAATGGACAAATCTTTAGCTGACTAGCGCAGTTAGCACATATCCGAGCGTGCCCGCACGGAATCAAGACCACCAGAGCCCCTGTTTCTTTGCCGGGCTCGTCGAGGCACACTGCGCAATACACGCGTTGTAGCTTGGTCTGCTGGTCCACTAGCTTAGACCTCAGTCCGTCCAGTGCCGCTAGGGAGGTGTCTATGGCCTCTTTGTCGTCAGAGTCGGGCCAGAGCTGTGGCCCCTCGATCTGCTTGAGAACGTTAACTAAACTTGCAGCACTGCTGACGGCGGCAGCCTCTCTGGGCTCTTTCTGCTCTTGGGGCACGGGGCGACTCTTTTTTTCTTTTCGCCGGAGCTGGCGGAGCGACCGGCGCGCCTGGCTGCACAGCGTTCTGGTCTCCTGTAGTTTCTGTTCTAGAAGTTCTAATTCCCCCGCGTGCGGTTCGCGTCCACTGAGAGCCTTTCGTTCCTGCGCCGCAGCTCGCGTGTGAGCTCCTCCGCGCCGGCCAGCTCTTTTTGCTTGAACTCTAGCGCCTGGCACGCGTCAGCCAGCTCGCGTTGGGCCGCCTCCTTTTTGCAAGTCTCGCAACGACCGCAGGGCTCCTTTTGCTGTGGGTGCTCGGGCTCTTCCTCTGCCTGATAGGCTCTTGACTGCCCCTCCTCTGCTGCCAAAGAGTCATCATCTTTGTCGCCTTCGTCGTCTTCGTCGTCCTCGCCGTCTTCCTCCTCGTCGTCTTCCTCCTCTTCGCTGCCCTCGTCATAGCCTTCGCTCTCTTTGTCGAGGCCAGCCAGCAACGCGTCATCGCACATCGCGTCCAAGTTCGCCAGTAGCTGCGCGGGCGACTCAAAACCTTGCGCAACCAGCCGGGGTCTGAGTCGGTTCCAGAAGTCAGGCGAACTGACCAGGTCCAGGTCGCAGCTCCAATCACGGAGCCATGCGCCCTCCAGTGACGCCCCCCAACGCGACAGGATGCCGACCATGCACAAGACTTGCGGCACACACTCCGGCATCATGGCCAAGAGTTCATCCCTATCATCCGCGACGTTGATAATTGCAATCTCTAACAGAGCCCGTGCCTGCTGAGAGTTCACCTGCGCTTGCTGCAGCAAAAACTGCAGCAGGACTGGAGATTGATCCGCAATGGCTGCGGCGCACCAGCTCCAGTCGGACAAGTTCAGGATTTCCCTGGCGTCGTCTAGTATGGCAAACAGCTTCTCTCGCTCCAGCTGCACGAGCGACGCGTTCAAGATCGAGATGAAGGACCCGGCCCTGTGG